>CAXITT010001508.1:21994-69432 GCA_964033795.1 Lymnaea stagnalis
GGTGTTCAAGTGGGTGGGTCATTAGAATAGTAATATAGTTCAGTTGCGTGAAAAAAATGGTGTGGTTGCAAGCCTTGTGGGCGGGAGGAGAGGGATCAAATAATTGGGATTTTCATAAATTGTGATACTCGTCACATAATTTGTGAAATGTTCAGCCCTATCATTCATTGTTCGACATCACATTCTATGAAGAATTTATAGGAAAAATATATAAAACAAGTGTTTAAGGATTGACGTTTTAAACGTAGAGAAAACTTTGACTGGTTATTCCTTTACTTTATATAATTTTTCAAGTTTTTTTTTCTTTAAATTTTAATAAATAAATGAAAAATAAATATTTCAACATCTTACGTGAATCTCTGTTGTAAATGACATATTTATGGATGCGCTGCATTTTGGAGAACGTCACATTCCAATTTGGCGAGGGATCGTTTACTCCTGTGTGGGTGCAACTACCTGATGAGAACCGTCCATCTGTGTTACCGTCTACAGCATTGCTAGCTCTCGCAGCTGCTTCTTCAGTGTACGTGGTAGACTGCAAGGCGCTTCGTCCCAAGGCTACATTTCGACCTAATTTGGATAGTTTATAATGTCCTTATGCCATATTATATTCCATCTGTCACTTTTTAATTTGTATTACCGCTTTGAATTTTTTATATTTTTTTTTACAATTTAAACATAAATTAATCATGATTTTTAAATGAATTCCATCAGTTAAGGAACGCAATTAATTCTCTTTGGACCAATAATGTAATACTCTATATATAATGTAATAATGGGGACTATATAATTGCACAGAAATTTCGTATATGCGTTTGTTGTTGTTTTTCTGTTAAACAGCTGTTCTTTATTATATAAATGTACATAAATATTCCGCGCTACGTAAGACAAGTAATAATAATCATAATAACTTCGTGTCCAGCTAAACGCTTCTTGTTCCAATATTTCCTATAAAATATAAGTTAAACATGTGTTTAAAGATTAACAGGACGAAAATCCTTTTTTTTCAATAAAAGTTAGATCCTAGTACCACCTACCTCCACTGAAGTAAAGAGAGCACAGGGAGCCTACTCCTGATCCTAGCAACGTAATCTGACGAGCTATCACATTTGAATCACAGAAAACATCCACTGTCCGTTGGTCGATGAAAAAAATTTTCTTGCAGTCAATCAGCACGTTTTGGGAACCATTCAACAGCATTGTTACATTATTTCTTAGCTCTGTTGAAAATTATTTAAACATCAAATTTCCACAGTATGTTAATTTTATATATTAATATTTTTTAATAATCAGTAATTCGTGTGATTATTGTAGTTTTGCCATTATTTTAAAAGCTCTTAAAATGGCTGTTTTGCTGCACTGGGAATGGATTATGGGTTGTAGGTAATCTTTACCTTATTTCCTTCCCTAACAAAGGCAAATGTAGACACAGCTCTGACCAGCATTTATAAACAAAGACACAGCTCTGACTAACATAGGTCAACGAAGACAAAGCTGTGACTAACAAAGGAAAACGTACACAGCTCTGACCAGCATAGATAAACAAAGACACAACACTGACAAACATAGGTCAACAAAGACAAAGCTGTGACTAACAAAGGAAAACGTAAACAGCTCTGTCTAGCATTAGATAAACAAAAACAACTCTCTGACCAACATAGAGGAACGTAGACTCATCTCTGACTAGGATAGATAAACAAACACATTACACTGACTAACATAGAAAAACTTAGGCACAGCTCTGACTAGCCTAGATAAACAAAGACACAACTCTGACTTAAATAGGAAAACGTAGACATAGCTCTGACTAGCAAACGAAAAACGTAGGCACAACTCTGTCTAGCAAAGGAAAACTTCCGCACAGCTCTGACTAGCAAGAGGAAACGTGGGCACATCTCTGACTAGTAAAGTAAAAAGTAGACACAGCTCTGAATAGCAAAGGAAACCAAAGACACAGCTCTGACTAACATAGGAAAACCAAACGTAAACACAGGCAAAACTAACATAGGCCGACGTAGACAAGTTCAGTTTGCGTTAAGATGAAAACTCTCTAACCAGGCCGTTTAACACTGAATCTGATCCACGTCATCGTGACGTTCGTGTCAAAGTTCACGGTGACATTGGTTGTGGAGCCATTCAAACACGTGCCGTCGTCCCGATCTTTGAGAACTGTTGTGTTTGATGGCGTCGTAGTGGTGCCATCAGTTGATAGAAGATCACCTGTGATGAAACATTTAAAGACCATCGTTATGTGTGTACGCACTTCTCTATATCCTCAAATTGGCTACCTACATCATTATGCGTAACTTGCGTATCTGGAACATATCCATATCGAATTTAAAGGTGTATTAATTTAACTTTTAAAATTTATTTTTAAGTATTTATATGCAGTAGAATATATTATCATGCATTTAATAATTTAATACACATAACGTAAAGTTAAGAAGAAAACTTGAGATGTTTTATAGGAGATGATATTTTCTATCCATGACGTGAGTATAAATTAAAGGTCACTTTTAAGTAGATACGCCATTTATTTTTATAAATACTCGTAAGAATGATACAAGTTTGATATTTGACGCATTCACGAATAAACCGGAACAGGCGACGGCTTTGGCGGTTCTACCCTCAAAAGGCATCAAGCTGTAACATATGAATTTTGAGATGTCTACAGGTGGTTTCTCTTTTGTGGATATGTCACATCGTAGCTGGGGGCGAAACGGTTGCCTATGAGCAGTCCCCTCACAAGCTGTATAACAGAATCATTGGCTGTCACAACTCGCCCGTCCCTCAAATCCATTAACGGCAATGTGTAATCATGACCCTGAACTGTTTTTCCACGCTTTATGTTAAACTGTACTGGGGATTTACCATGCAGGTGTGCTCATCCTAACAACTGCTTTTTGTCGTAGAAGCTAACGTGTGCACACCCCAGGACACGTGAGTCCTATAATACAGGAGGGGCAGGGTCTCCAGGCAAAACAATGACTATTAGGCTGCCTGCGTACTAATAGTTGAATATTGCCCTGGTAATCTTCGCATGCGTAGGACCGACTACACATGTGTTTTCAGGTGTCGTTATAAGATTAGAGAAATTTAGTCAGCCATAAATAATACACGTAACAAAGGACGGAAAGATCCTTCTCTAAGAACCAATAGCAACAAAGCTAGTGCAAATAACAAAGACGTCATACGTAAATATAAACACGCCAACTATGCCGCAAACTAATTCAAAAATATGTTTTTTTGTTTGTTTTTTCACCAATCACCATGAACTTAATATTTTAATAGCATTAATTAATTTTATTTGTGGTTAATCACTTACGGTATTGGCAGGCCGGGCCAAACCATCCACTGACACATCTGGAGCTGTTCTGACATTCCCCACTGCTGTCACAGTTGTTAGTGGTACAGTGACATTGGTACTGACAGTCAGTGCCGAACCAGCCAGTGCTGCAAGCTAAATTAACATGTTTGCTAAACTATATTTATTTGCGAGATACGTGCTGTTTTTACAATAAAAAATAAGGTCATTTTATATTGGAATGAATTCATGCAATTATGATTAAAAATATATTTTTAATAAGATGTTGATTTTCTGTACCTGAGTGCACTCCTAATGTAGAAAGTAGATTTATTAGTACAAATATGATTAAGGTAAGAGACATAGTTGACGCTCTGCTGCAAACGTGATTCTGAAAATACATCAAATGAAACGGTTGAGGTAAATGATATAATTTTAAATATTGCAGTTCAACTATTGAACTCCGCGGACTTGAATTTTATTTCATTAAGAGATTGGACAATTTTAAAAATTTATTTCTCAAAACGATTTCATTACATACCTTATTTTCCGGCGTATAAGACGACTGGGCGTAACAGACGACCCCCTACTTTCCTGGTAAAAAATAGGGTTTGGGCTGTACACTAGCTCATAAGACGATCCCTGGCGTATAACACGACAACCGACTTTTGAAAAGATTACTATGTATTAAAAAGTCGTCTTATACGCCGGAAAATACGGTATATTAAGATTTAAAATCTTCAGGCATTTATTTCCATTTAAATGTGTGACTCTCCTTACCGTAACGGTATTAACACAAACTACAAGTTTCATTAACGAAAGGAAAAACAATACAATCTTAGTTTAAGGTGACAAAGTTGACAATGTAATAATTAAATTATCTTTCCTCTCTAATGCTCTGGCCACTAATCAAAGTATTACCGTATTTCGTGAATAAAGACGCACCCGTATGTTATTATAAGTATTATTTTTAGTATATCAGTGGTGTTGTATAGCTGTACATACAATTAAACAAACATGATCAACAACTTTTAAAAAATGAATTAGCATACATTAATTAAATGAAACAAAACAAATGTCTATTTAAACTATTTCCATGTCAAGCCATGGACGACACCCAGCAGCATCCTTTATCGGTCAGAGGGGGGAATCAGTCAGGATAGTAGAGTTTAAAAAGGTGTGTTTTGAGTGCAGTTGTGAAGGCTGTGATGGTCTGTATATTGCTGATGTGTAGTGGAAGAGAATTCCATTGTTTGGGGGCACAGAAAGAGAACGATCGTTCACCGTATGCTTTTGTGGGAGTCCTTGGGACAGAAAAAACGCTGGTTTTGTTGATTTGTGTAAACGAAAATGACATAAGACGCACTTGGCCTAGCCACCTGCCGCACTGAGCAATGTCTGTCCAGTGGTTTCCTTCTCTGTATGATCAATGAAAATGTGTCCAATGTTTCATCACCCGTCGAATGTAAACAAGGCTTCATTACCATTTTTTAGTTTACCGGTAGATAAAAGAATTGTCTGAGGTAGGACCGCATCGATTATTGTGTTGTTTTTTTCTACCTCCGGGCCAATAGCGTATGGGTTGAGTGTCTAAAATTAGCGCAGGATGTAAAGAGGGCTTTTTTTATATACATAACAATGAAATGAAATGATTTGAAATTTGAAGTCGCCTGCATTGGATTGGTACACGTGCTCATTACTGAATACCTACGCACATTTTTTTTTTTACAACTGTGAATAAAAAATCATGAAGAGTAAATACCGACCGCGAGAATCGTCCTTCAATATCACATACTGTACAACTCGTTCGTGTTAAAAATACTTACCGTAATTCCGCGCATATTATACACACCTAATTATAAGACAAACCCATATCTAAGACACGGGTTGTGAAGATTTGAGTAAAGCATATTTTATATTAGAAGCATCCGTATATAAGACACACCTTATATAAGAGGCAGCCTGGTTGCGGGGTAAGTAGAACTTTGAATAAGACGCGACTTTTCCCCCTTACCTTCCTGGTACTTTTACTTTTCCACTTTTAGCTCTCATAAAATGAACATAACGTGTCTTATTATAAACCAGGATAAAACCGAACATTGGATTTAAGAGCTTGAAAGATTCAATTGATAGGTCGAGTCAGTGGGACAAGGTTATTCAACCGTGCTATAGGTTCATTTACAGTAACGTCAGAGAAATTCGAGCCTAAATGCGACAAAGTTGGTAAATCCGGGCTACCGGCGCCATTGAGTTGGGGGAGGAAGTGAGAACAAAAGCCTATAGAAACATGCGGTTCAATCTTGATTCAAAAGTTAGCATGACTTTTTTTTTTTTAAAACATGAATCAACATGTTTGCTGTACTCGAACTAGATGTACATTACCATATTTAAAGTATTTTATAATATTTTCTTTTTATAGAGAACAAAAGCCTATAGAAACATGCGGTTCAATCTTGATTCAAAAGTTAGCATGACTTTTTTTTTTTTTAAAACATGAATCAACATGTTTGCTGTACTCGAACTAGATGTACATTACCATATTTAAAGTATTTTATAATATTTTCTTTTTATTGATCAAAACATATAAATCATATTTTAATTATGATTTTTAAAAAAAAAAGAAGTTTCATGAATATCTTTTTAAATTTTCTGTTTCAAATAGGTAATTTGTAAAACTAGACAAACAGGAAACAAACATGTAAGAAACAATATAATAAGCCATCAGAAATCAGTTTAAATGATTATTATCAATATAAGAAGAACTCAACCCATGTCAACTGCAAAACTTAATTAAATAGATTGAATAATATTCATAAACATGTTTTAAATAATGAATAAAACGTTTGTTTTAATATATTAGCTTGAAAATAGTAATCAATGGGTTATTCTCTGAAACAAACACCATTTGCTTACTAAACTGCATTTTTTTTTTTAAAGATCAAATTAATGTCACTTTTTGTTATTATCACATACGGCTTCCTCTAAATGGTTTAATGTTATGACTAAGCAAATACAGTAATAATTGTAAAGACGTACTTACAAAGTTACTCCAGGGAACTGCCAACTTAAAGTTGATTTAACTAACTAGCCAATCTGCTCTTCCTTTTATAATGTTGAGCGTGAATGTGTGAAATGAGGAAATACCAAAAAGAAACTACTTCCTGGCGGAGCCAAAGAGCTGTTCCTTGCAGAGTCAATGGCTTTATATTTGATTTATAGGCGGGGAATTTGGTACCGTTAGTTTTGGAGCATACTTCATTAAACGGCAAACATAAGGTTAACACGTAAATAAATATCAATACTGTTTTGAACAAGACCAAAACCCCCAACATATATCAGATCCAATATATTTAGCTAATAGAGCCCAGAAGATGCATCAAACAGAGACTAGAGCTGAAACTAAATGAGACGAAATTATAATTCTTACAGAATAAAGATCTGTCACAGACTGAGTCAAACTCTAAAAGTGAAAGAGCAAAGAGCTGTAGCTGACTGAAACAAAATCTAATAGTGACATAATCAAGAGCTTTAGCTATTAAAATCACAACATTTCATTAGGTTTTTCGCAGGTTACAACATATGTTTTTACTTTTTTTTTTATTTTCATAGTGACGCATGATTGAATTAAATGAAATGCAGTGTGCGTCAATAAATAGCAGCACAAAAATCCCAGCGTCTTTGAACGTGTAAATGCATTGACCAAAGATGCACATCTCCCGCAACCACGTGTTTCCTGGAATGTCAAGGTAGATATTTTGATAAGTTGTTGGAGATAGCTCTATCGGCGTTGGAAAGATATGTCCAACAGTTACGCACTGGCTTCTATTGTGAGAAATTAATCTCTTGTTTTAAGTTATGGTTCCTTCACACAGTGCACTACAAAGGACGATACCATAAAGAAATAAAAATAATAAAGAAACGACACGCAAAAGCAGTTGCCAATTACAATTAATAAGATTTAATTTAGTAATAAAACAATTATAAAACAAACGAAATATAATTACAAATCATCAACTTACAGAGTATGAGAAAATCTGGTACCGGTACACAATTAGTACAATGTGCCAATTAATAATGATGAATGCGAATAAACACATATCAGTACACAAAGAATAATCCAAATCTCGTGAAGTTAAAAATATATATCAAACTCTCTTAATCTGTCTATCAATTTCCGTCTATCTCTGTTTCCGTTTCTGTCAATCCCTTTATATATGCAGCTGTAAGCCCTGCCTTTCAGAAACTACTCAGCATTTGTTTACGTTTCTCGAACAAACCGCGAATGTTCGACCAGATACTAGGAAACATATCAACCATGTTTAATTGGTAGTCGGTAGTAAACACGACACATCAAAGACTAAGCCACGCCCATCTATGAACGTAGCGTGTGCTAGGAATCGCATTTGGGGTCAAGCAAAGTTCACGCACGGGGAAAAGTGTCCTATATAACACTAAGTCTGCCAATATTTTGGCCTGATTCAATCTCTTGAATTCGTCCGCTAACATCGTGAAACTGTGTCTCTTTAGCGAACACTAACGACTAGAGGCAGACCCCAAAATCAGTGGGCACAACTCGGGATAGCCGGAGAGACTTGACCAAGACTGGGATGCCTGAAGAGCCTATGTTTGTGGCCTATGCCGCAGACAAAACGACAGGCGATGATGACTGTGATGATGATAATGATGACTCAGAGGAGTAGCTAAAGTTGGTTTCATTCGATGCGGTAAACTTATAATGTCAACCCCTCCAACCATGGGCGCCCGCAGTAAGGGGAAAGGTGGGGCAATCCCCCCCCCCTCGGGATTGATTGGATAAAGAAATTTAAGAAAAAAATAGACAAAAAATTTATTAAAGTAAAGAGAAAATTAAGAGAAAGTAACTAAGCTGATGTCCTGTCCGTTCGTTCACCATACAAATACGTTACAGTAAATTAAAACTATATTAAAACAATGCTAACATTTTTTGCCCCCCCCCTGGAAAATTAATCGATTTTTTGCCCCCTCCCCCCTAGAAAGTTTTCTGCGGGCGCCCATGCCTACAACCGACTTCTACGATGGATTTCTTTTAATTAAAATAAGTCCACAGTATACCAATGATAAGATGATCAAATAAATTGACGACCATGAGTTTAAAGTTTTTAATAACTGTGTTGTTGACAGATTTTTCACTGATATTTTAGTGTGTTCTATTTGGATTGGTTATATGATTGAAAAAATGTACGTGTGATCGTTAATCGTTGCATGAAGTTCTGTTGGAACGAGCATTGCGAGCTGTGTAAATATGCAATATCTCAATTTAACGTCGCCCCCAAGTTGTTGATACCCGGTGCTTTTCACACCCAACCACCCCTTAGCTACGCCGCTGCTCTCACCTGCAGAGATAAAAGGTTCAAGTTAAATCACATACATTTGAATAATGCAGTTAAACAATTTAACTTCATAGGCTGGAATTTCGTTTAATTTAGAAATTCGTATGTTTAATTTCTTAAAAAAGATATACTTCATGTACAAAAATTTGAAATCTGCAGGTATTTCTTTCCATTTAAATGTGTGATTCTTCTTGCAATAAGGGAATTATAAAATTAGCTTAACGTGTCTCATTAGAAATCGGGTTTAAAACTAAACATTGGCTATCACCGTTTTGCAAAATTTAATAGAATAGCCTAATCAGTGGGGCGAGACTGACGAGTTGTGTATAATAACGCTGGAAAATCTCTAGCCTAAATGCCACATTCATAAATCCCAAATTACTGGCGTCTTGAGCTGGTAGAGGAAATGGAAACAAAATTCTATAGCAACATGCAAATCAATATTTAAGCTAAAGCTAATGTAATTTTTTTGGGACACATAACGTACGGTTTTTGAAGTCAGATTAATAGAATTTTACCGTATAAACTATGTTCTAATATCTGATTTATGTTCATCCTTACATGTAAATCATATTGTATTACGGATTTAAAAAAAAAAAAAAAAAAAATTTTTTAGGAATACATTTTAAATGTAATATTTATTTTATGAGAGCAAAGCAAACATGAGAAAGTATGGTAAGAGAATACGAAATAAGTGATACAAAAAAGTTTAAAATATTATTGGGATCTAAGAAGAATTCAGTTTAATTCAATTTCACTAATTGATTACATATATTAAAAGGCATTCTTCAATACGTTTTGAATAGCAAATGAAATTTTCTTTTTAAATTTTAGCTAGAAAATATTATTCAATGGGACAAAAAACCATTTACATACTAAAATGATTTTGATAAAGATAAAAGTCAAATGTTTACTGCACTTTCGTTACAGTTTTAACTTTGAAATCTATTACATATAACTTTTTAAATGTTAAAATCAACTAACTAGAGAAATACATTAAGATTTATAAGGCCTTGCTTTCAAGGTTACTCCGAAGACCTCTCAACAAAAATTTGTATTGACTAAATAGATTTTCCGCCAATGAGTAAGAAACTACTTCCTGATATGGCTATCGAGCTGTTCCTTGCAGAGTGAATGGCTTATGTTGATCGTGCTATTAGATTTATGTATGGGGATTTCAGTACTGTTTATTTTTGGAGCATACTGTATTGAACAGTGAGCATAATGTTATGAACCAACATAACAATCAATACTGATATGAGCCACAACAACAACAACAACATATGGCAGAGCCAATATATTTAACTAACAGAGCCGTGGGCTCAGCTATATCAAGGACGCTGTATTAATCGGTGGTAACAGCTGTATCTGACTGAGGCAAAAATCTTAAGGGGACAGAGCCACGAGCTTTAGTTATCAATATCCGAGTATTTAATTAGGACTTTCTCAGTTATAACACAATGTTATTTTGTTGTTTTTTTTAGTTTTATTTTCATGGCGACACGTGATTCAAATGAAATGCAGTGTGGGCCAAACAAAAAAAAAAACAGCACTTAAACTCTCCAGAATCTTAGACATGCGTGTGCGTTTAGTAAAGGGGCGTAGCTCCAGCCTCCACCTCCTGCAGTTAGGAATGTCAATGTCGACATTTTCAGTAGTAGTTGGAAATGGATATTATGTGGGTGTAAAGTGAAAGAGATGTTGTGGGAAAATTCAAGAGAGCTTAAATTAGACTACACCAAGTAACACAGTTAATGAACATGAAAAAGTATTAGCAACTAGCAATAGCTCGACAACGTTGGCGACAGCAATGCGTGAACTTCCCATGTACTAAATTTACTTGACAAAACATGAACTCAAGTAACGCACATTTAAGAATACCAATTTTTGCTACAACACCTCGAGCCATGATGCGTCCTTGCACACTTTTTTTTTTATTTCACGACCATGAACTCTATTAATATTCTGATGTCCCAACCACATTTCAACCGACTATATCTTACACCATATTCAAAATTCATTTAATTTTCCGAAAAAAAAACATGTTAAGCACCAAACGCAGTTGCTTTATTAAAAATATTATTTAGGATAGTCAACGTGAATGATATTCTGCGCGCTATCTGGAAACGGAAGCGGACACACAGCAAGCATTATATGTATAAGATTTTTTTTTTGGGGTGTGGGGCATACTGTCCTCTTATGGCAAGTTCTGCTCGTATGTTTCCTTTATTATTATTATTAATATTTTTGTGCTCTATGACGTTTGCAGCAGGGTTATACCAAAGAATGCATTGATAAATACTAACGTGTTGTGTTTAGAAATTTCAAATTTGTTCAAACAAAGATAAAAGGATATAAAAAATTCAGTGCAGGCATTTCTGTAGAGATTATATAATCTTTTATTTACTTGTTTCAACTTAATTTTCATGTTCATTATAGCGGAAAACAAACATTCTTATAATTCGTGTTATACATCTTAAATAAATAAATGAAGTACTGATAACGTGGCACAGGTAAAGTTGTGCTCTTTAAAATAAGGTATATATATTTTTTTTTTTTTTTTTTTTTAATTTAACAATTAAATTAATTTCTGACATGGAATTTTTTAAAATGACGTGCATAAAAATAACACCATATTAAATCATACATTGTGAGAAGCTGTTTGAACCAAACCATGGTTTGACCCATGCCTGCTGCTAACATCTCATTCAAACCCCCTTTTCTATATTGTTAACATCCTTTATTGATTCAAATAAAAATAACTTTAAAAAATAAAAATTAATTGTATTTATTACTGTGCTTAAGAGGAATATTTAAACCAAGACAACATATTTTAATTTTAACAATTTAAACATTAAAAGTAATTGCCTAGCACAGCATAAGCAGTAAATGAACTCCTTCAGTGACAATACTGATTTAATTAGCATCTTTTGATTTGGAAATTACTGGGGGCCACGCTGGTAAATTCTTACAGGCTGGGGAACAAAAGAATTTTGAATAATTGATAATCACAAGTAGATTAGGGAAGCTTCAATTGCTTATACAATATCTATGATACATTAAAAGAAAGGGAACACGGTTATCCTTGTAAAACTGTAAAAGAAGGCGTGAGAAATGTAATTTAAAAACGTGTATTTGTATCAGTGTGTTGATCAATTTCAATTATTTTATGACTATTTAATTTCCCTTTCATATAAATGAATTAACACGCAACCGAATTATGTGCAATTGCCTATAACTATGTCGACACTGGGCAATGGCTACTTGATTTTTTTTTTTTTTTGCTTAATTAAGGAGGCTAATGCGGCAAGCTGGTTCTATTTCCAAGACATGTTAGATTACAAAATTCAGCATACAGTTAAAGCGATTAAATCTCACTCATGCAAAAGCATAAATAAATAAAATAAACATAAACGAACAAACAAACAAACAATTTTCATTAGAATTAGAAGAAAAGCAAAATATATCCCTTAATTAAACAAACTTTAAATAAATTATTAGCTGTAGCTAACTTTAATAATAATGATAAGAAGAAGAAAAATATATAAATTGAAAATAAAATTCATCTTATTACAAAAAGAATACAATTTACATCCATTTTAATAGGTTTGTCTTTGACCTACAACCTAATTGGTGGCTACACATTTTTGCTTTTGTAGTCCGTAAAAATATATAAATTGAAAATAAAATTCATCTTATTACAAAAAGAATACAATTTACATCCATTTTAATAGGTTTGTCTTTGACCTACAACCTAATTGGTGGCTACACATTTTTGCTTTTGTAGTCCGTAAGGTTTTCAACATCAAAGTTTAAAAATTACTACCTCGGGGAGTTTCTAAGCTGTTTTGTTTGCGTTGCGTTGTAATTTGCTTTATTCAAATGAAATTTCTATTAACCCTGTTATTGTGTCGCTCACATTCTATTATTCCAAAAAAGTCAAACAATAATACTGATAACTGACGGCGCAGATCACATACTAATCGAAATCAGGAATCGATTTTCGCCATTAACTTCTAGTCTAAGGGAAAGGCTCATATTTTAATCTACATCTATCTTCTAATGATCTAAATGTTTAACGTGGCGTTTCTTTGAATGCCGTCCTTCATGATCAAGCTGTTGGTCATCACTGTTCTTCAAATGATGTTCTTCATGATGTAACTGTTAGACATCACATTTCTTTAGTAGCTGTCCTAAATGATTGAACTGTTAGACCTCACACTTGCCCTGCTGGTGGCTTTGCAGTGAAGTTTGTGTAGAATGCCGACGTTTCATTATATCTCTGATAACTGTTAGACATCACATTTCTTTAGTAGCTGTCCTAAATGATTGAACTGTTAGACCTCACACTTGCCCTGCTGGTGGCTTTGCAGTGAAGTTTGTGTAGAATGCCGACGTTTCATTATATCTCTGGAGGGTTTGATACAACAGTCGGTATTGATCCTGAAGAAACCAGAATAATTGTTTTAAAAACACATGACATCTCTTTAGAAAAATTGAACATTTTGGATTGCATGGGGTTAAGGGTTTAATATAGGTATCCAAAACATTCGTGCAGGTCAAACACACTATTAGGACAATTAATGCAGTGCTTAAAAATATTTATTCTTTTAAACTTGTAATAATTTATTTGTTTGTAAAATTTGTTATGCTCATATCGTTATTTAAGAACCCACTGATGCATATACAGTCTTTTTTAAACGTTAATTGTTAAGCATTTTACATAAACTTTACAGAAAAGCTTGACAAGCAAAATTTAGTTTAACTGTGCTGTACCACTGTCGGGATGGCCTCCGGCCTAATGGACTTCACTGCACCAACAACAAGTGGAACTGTCAGACGAAGGTCATTGTCCATTCTGTCTAGTAGTATGGTTAGGACACAAGCAAGTCCACTGTATGTGGCGCCATTTCTGTTAGATAAGTTATATAAAAACAAGGAATAGTCAATGCTTTATGTTATAAACACAAAAGTAGAGTTTTCAGATGTGACTAGGGTTTTATTGTTTACAATTAAGTTAGGTTTAAACATCACTAAATCATATCTTTGCAAAGAAATATCTTAATTGTATCCTTTCTTGTGGCGTTCCAGAACAGTACAAACCCGTCATTTGTTGCTGATGTAAATGCAAGAGTTAATAGGAAACACTATATTTACAGCAAATACCTGCCAGAAACACTACATTTACAACAAATACCTGTCAGAAACACTACATTTACAACAAATACCCCGGTCAGAAACACTATATTTACAACAAATACCTGTCAGAAATACTATATTTAAAACAAATACCTGTCAGAAACACTATATTTACAGCAAATACCTGTCAGAAACACTACATTTACAACAGATACCTGTTTAAAGATGCACATATATTTTTCATTATCTCACCTGCAAACGAAGACAACCCTTCCTTTTTGTTTTGCAATTATCCCCCTTGCCTGTGTGATTACTGTCAGAAGATTCCTTAGGTCATAATCCCTTATACTGCATTTCAAATGGATTAAAGTATGAAAACTGTTTTTCTAGAATCGGAAGAAGGGAAGAAAAGCGAAGGTAACACCACTTACAGATTGTACAAAGTTTGTGTCGCATAAAAAAATGATCAAGTCAATGTTAAAAAAATTGAACACATAGATTCAATGAGATGCTGTTGTAATCTATGTCATATTAAACTTACATTAAACATTTTGATGTTTTTATCCTTTTTCCTTTTCACTGTGACGCGTTGTTCTTCATAAAACCCCTTTCCATCAGATTCGTCAGTCTCTATTATGAATTGCTGTAATTCAAGTGCTTCGTGGTGGTTTAAAGGTAGATAATTTCCAAAAGTCTGCAAAGGTATGTACATTGTGTTTTTTTTAAAACAATCCCCTTTTTTAATAACTAAACTGTTTTGCTACAAAATCATTAGAAGAAATACTGAAAGTAATAAAATTAATTTTTATTTTTAAAATTTTTTTTTTTACTTAACAATGCACCTCCATTTATAAAGGCATATACTTACTTTATTATCGGAGGAGTCAAGCTCAAAAGCCAGCACAAGTTTGACTTCGTATTGGGTAACTAGACGCCAGAAGTCAACCACGGTTGTGGTCAGCGGGATTTGAGTTAGGATGAAATTGTTTGGCTTTGTGAAACTCTGGAAAAATTGATGTGAGCCTACATTTAAAGGGCTGCATACTTATTTTATTTTTCCTAAATTTGTGTAGTAATGTCTATCACAAATATCAATATCACGTTTAATGTTTCTGTCTTAACTCTATTAAATCAATATGTGACTCACCGGCACTAAGACAGCGTTGATGTAGTCTCCCGTATTTGTTGTGTCAGTTTTAAGTGTAGCTCTGTACAGTTCACCGTTTGTATGCGATGAAAGTAGGTGTTTTTTTTTTTTGTTTTTTTTAAATTTTATTAACGTTGTTACTGATATTCAGTTAGATAGGATTTTATTTTTATTTACATTTTTTTTGTATTATTGTAAAGAACTATTGTAAAGTGACTGCTGACAAGAAAACAAATCACATATTTATAATATTTTCGAACTCTATTGATATTGGAACCATGAGAAGCAATGAAATGTAACTAACTCAAGAAAGAAAGGCACGTTGCGCGTGCAAAATACTGTACGAGGGGTAATAGCCCTCATAATAATCCAGATGGTGATCCATATATCCACTAATGCTTAGTTGTATTGGCTCTATGAAGAATGGGAAATGACAGGTACTTATGTCTTTTTTCATTGGGTATAAAGGGTTAGTGGTGCCATATTAGTAGGAGATTAACATGTACTGACATCATGCTAGTTCTAAAACAGACATGTATGACATTTTTGAAGGGTTCCATGTTTAATCCCGGCAGCTAGTGATGAACTGGACCCTACGTTTAACCATATTAACTTTTTTATTTGCCTTCCAATATATTATTTTGTTTGCATTCTGTGCGTACGGCGTGGGAAGCAGCGAATGAGACCGCATCACGTTGCGCACTCAGGACGGACAACATCCACTTGGGAATTATCTAATAAGATATTTATAAATACTATTTTAAATTAAATTCATAAGAGAGAGCGACCTTAAAGTGTTTTCAAAGTTTTAATTATTCCGTCGAACATACGTGGCTTCACAGACGACGATCTGTCTTTAACTTCCTTATCTCCGGCACTGTTTTGGTAAATAACGTCATCGTTATGTTCTCTTTCTGAGTCTGTTCCACCAACATCCTTACTAATGGTGCATACAGCCTGAACAACATACATGTAACATTATTAAGTACTTTAAATAATAGAATGCTACACCCCAATGAATGTGCTCAATGGTTAAATACATGCATCATTAATAATTTACAACTATTAAAATGACGTTAAGTAACATGTGTTGATTAAGACGTTATTCTGGTGCTGGGTAAACGAGTGTTTTAAACTGAGACAGTCCTAAACTTGTGGACTGGAGTTCAAAACACAGGAAAAAAAAAATAACTAGACAAGCAAAGAAACCCCTAGCAGGATGAGACGCGTTAACCTTGGATGGCAACACATCTAAGAGAATGCACGCTCTGAAATCAAACCCTGAGATGGCGTCCCGTCGGCGGTATGACATTGACACAATGAAAAATACGACGACGCATACGTGCCCTGTGAGACACAAACAAACTGTCGGTCATCCTTTGCACCCTTGACATTGGAACAAATAGCAATGAGGAGAGAGTCAGGCCGACGAATTGAGCAACTCTCCCTCCCTTTAAACAAAATTCAGCTCAAGTCAAGATTAACAATCAAGCCTTGGGAATCTTTGCACGTAAGACGTAAACCAAAAATAATAATAATTGACATTAAATATTTGATAATCAATAAAAAAAATACCTATCTTTTTATAAAACGAATTTTTATAACTGTCTCATGTGTGCGTAAGCTTTGATTTTTAAAGAGATGATATGTTTATAAAATTTGGAGATATTGTTACTTTCAAAATATATTATTATATTTATTTTTTTGTAATCCAGAGTCTGCTTATCAAAGCAAATTCCATACGTCTTAAAATGTATTTAATGTCTCTAAAATAACTGTTCGATTAACATTCATAGAACTTTATTTTTTCAAGTATCCTATTTCTTTAATTTGGTTTTGTCACCTCAAATTCCTTTTCCAATTGGGATTTGCCAGTTCCAAAATTCATTTCCAGAGTGGCAATTCTCTTCTCGATATCCGCATTAGTTATGGTAGTCCCCATACAAGCAATCGCAACAAGTGCTGCCCTGTGTAAAAACTGGTACTGCTCCTGAATACGGAACAAAATCAACATATTTTTGTATTGACATAAGTACATTTTGTCGTACTAAAGAAAATTGCACAAAATATACAAATTTTTTATTTTTGTTAAAAGGGGGTGGGGGATTAAACTTTAATCTAAATAAAACGGAGAATCTGACAAGGTGCTCCAACTCTCCCCAATGCACCTGGCAATTCACTCTTTATTAATGCACATGGTCCTTCTTTCTTTATAAATAGATGAGTTATTTCTACCTGAATCAATGCAATGGGAGCTTCTACCTCCATCATTACACTGGGTGCTTCAAACTCCAACAGTACACTGAGTACTCCCAACTCCAACAGTACCCTGAAAACTTCTAAATCTAACAGTAAATAGAGTAATTCAAAACTCCAACAGTACATTGATTTCTTCTAACGCTATTGATACACTGGGTGTTTTCTAGCTCCTTTTATACACTGGGTACTTCTAGAGCCATCTATTCACAGGTTACTTCTAATTCCAACATTACACTGGATCTAACTAAGCGTTACACTTTTTATTTCTAACACCATCTACACAGTTACTTCAATCTCCATAATGTTACTGGGTGCTTCTATCTTTATCCATTCACTCAGTAATTTTAACTTCATCAATACCCTGGGTATTTCTATCTCCATTAATGGACTCAATACTTCCATCTTCATCAGTTCACTGGGTACTTCTATCTTCAACAATTCCGTTTTCATCAATGTATTTTTTTAAAAATTGATCTTTATCAATGCACATGGTACTTGTATATTTATCAAGTATGTCAAAAAATTGGTGTAGAACTATTGAGATAAAATTACTTAACTTCAATTATGTATGTCTTATCCAGAAAAAAAACTAGTACGGCTTTCCAACAATAACCAAGCCCTTGTGAATAGTGTAGCTACATAAGCGAACTCCTTGTTAAATATTTTATGAGCCAAATATTCGTTAAAATAAATACTTACATGAGTTTGTACCATCATCGTTCTAGCTTGTCTCATCTTTGCCACAGTGTTGAAGAAGTCTACGTGTCCCGTGTCCTCGGCTTGTCTCATGATATTCCGCAAAGCTATGAACGTCCCAGTCCGACCAACTCCGGCACTAATGATAACAATGATGATATTATAATGATAAAAATGATGATAACAATGATGATACCAATGACCATAACAATGACGATAACAAAGATTGTAACAAATGTAAGGAAAGTTAATATCAAAACGAACCAAAATGAATTTCATTACACAAACTTTTGTATGAAAGATGTGAACCTACGTCTTAAGGAACTAGTAGAACAAGTTATGTGGGAGATTGAATCGAAAGACAGGACAATATGATCAGAACGTATTGGCTAGAACACTTCCTCTGTCTGCCGAGGAGGCTCTTAGCCGCAGCGTTCTAGTCTTACTGTCTCGTCTTTCAATTCAAGCTTCAAAATAACTTTTTCTACCAGTCCCTTAACACAGCGTGAACGCAATCCTTCATTTATTATCATTATTTGTTAAGCAGCGTTTAGTAAAAATTAGATCAAATTTAAATGATATTTTTTATGCCAAAACTTACTACAAGTTAGCATAAATAATATAAATAGGATGGATGCATGTATAGATAGTATACATGCTTAGAAAGGGTAAACCACATAAAACAAGATATTAGAAGAAGGCATAATGAGATGTAAATTGTTGAACTGCATTAAACAATGTTAAGGGTTTCCAGTGTTAAATAAATCAAGACATTAATAAAGTACCGACAAGTTGTATAGTAATGTCAATGTTAGCAATAAAAACTTATTATTCAACTTGAAATAATTTTACAAACAGCAAACTACAATGTCTTACATACAGCGGAATACAATTGTCTTATCTACATTGGACTACAATAGTTTTACGTCAGTGGACTACAATTGTCTTACCTACATTGGACTACAATAATTTTACGTCAGTGGACTACAATTGTCTTACCTACAGTGGGCTACAGTTGTCTTACCAACAGCGGACTACAATTGTCTGACCTATAGTGAACTACATTTATCTTACCTACAGTGGACGAAACTTTTCTTACCTACAGTGGACTACAACCGGTTGTATCGACGGCTGATCAAAAACCCTTTGTTCAAAGTCGACCAACCCCCATGGTGTTAGAGGTACCCCCTTGTCTGGCCATGAAGTGAAATGATACTGTGTGATGTGTTGTGAGCCTTGACCATTCTGTCATTGATAATGAGACTTACAAATCATACAAATAGAAATAAAATATTTGCAAATATCCACATTAGAACTATTTTAAACAAAAGTCAATGTATTATTTTTAGTTCACTTCATAATTTTAAATAACATTTTTTTAAAAATTTCTTTGCCTACTTTGATGAGCTGCAGTCTTCGAATTGTGTAGTCAGCAAATATTTGAGTTGTTGTTAATGTGATTGTTATACTTCCAAACTCGCGACTGCCCTCTTCTGGCCAGTACCTTTCACATTTCATCTGCAGGTAAAGGCGTGGCATTCAAATACATTAATTTCGCTGCACCTTGATGTACAAACGCAAGGTGTTGTGTTTAAACATCATACAATATAACGATGGGCGGGCATTTTAATATGCAGCGAATGTACAGATGACAAGGTCTTTTTTTTACATTTTTCAACACAAATTTTTAAAAAAAAAGAAAGAAATTGTAAAAATCAATAAAACATACTTCAACAGAGTACACGTTTGGACGATAACAAACGTATAAATATATTTTCTTTGTATTTAGAGACAATTAAAAAAAAAACTGTATGTTTTACTTCGTTTATTTGTGATTTTTTAACAAAAATAAGGATAGCCCACTGCTAATCAACAAGGTAATAAAACAAATAAGGATAGCCTACTGCTAATCAACAAGGCAATAAAAAACATAAGGATAGCCCACTGCTAATCAACAAGGCAATAAAAAAAATAAGGATAGCCCACTGCTCATCAACAAGGCAATAAAAAAATAAGGATAGCCCACTGCTAATCAAAAACACAAGAAAACGAAAGAACAATGCAAATAAAAAAGATATTAGCCCTCCACCCACAGAGCAAAGGAAAAAAAAAGAAAGGAAAAAAAAAGATAGATGTTACAAACCTCTTCTTAGTTAATAGGTTCGTTGGCTTCGTTATCTAGGGGTTTATTATAAACACTTCACAACTATAAATTCGTGTATAAAATATCTTTATTCATCCAACTAAGTCCTCAACTGCCATTTCCGTACTCAAAATAACAACACTCCACAACCATCTACCATACTAATACGTCATATCCCTTTTCACACAATACGTCACAAGATACTAAAAGTAACAGATAAAACAACACACATGATCTCAAACCAACACGCAATCACACCATGCATTCAAGTCACTAACAATATACTTACTTTAATCACCAAGACAAAAAGAGTATAGAATATCTACCTTTCCTTCTTCGGTCAGATTAGTTAACATGACCAACTTCTCCACCTTCTGCTCCCACAACATGCGCACAAAGTCATTTACCATGGAGGCTTTGGGACCTAAACATGAACACAGGATATATTACGAGCATTAAAATACATTTTTGCCAAGAGAATTCATTTTTTTTTTTAAATGACAATACAATTAATTAGTTCTAAACCTCGTTTAGAATATAATGTCCAGACTAAAGGCTAAGCGCCCGATTTCTTGTAACGTTTAAACAAGGTAGACAACAACGCGAGAAACGGAAAGATTCTCATGGTGTTAAAATAAACACAATTATCTCTCTTTGCGTACAGAAAACACACATCTTCACGGAAAAAAACAACATTAAACTATTTTTTTTTTCATATAAATCCTTAATAAGCATTTTTTATTACTTCGTTTTAACTAAATATTGTGATGCCCCACCCGCTTTCACATCGCAGATTTATATTACCAATTAATTTAGAAAAAGACAAATGAAACTATTTTTCACACTAAACTCAGTTGTTATTTATTACAAAAAGAATATGATTTAGAACAGTTTTTGGAAATTTTATGTCATTAAATTAGTGGCATCATATTTAATTATAATCTTCCCTTTAAAAAAAAACGGAGACAAAAACTTATGAATTGGAAAAGGTGATTGAGGATGATAATTTTGTAGGATATTTTGTCATGGGCAACGAGTAAATATGTATGCCAGGTATGACCTCGGTAGGTTAACCGTAAGTTTGAACATTAGCCATTCGAAAAGTTTTCCTCAAACACTTAAAGGTGACGTTAATATAAATGATTTAAAAATAGGTTAACACAAAACAGACTGTTGATATCAAAATGGAATAAAGACTCTCCGACAAAAATTCAACTTTAAAAACAAATTAAAATGTTAACACACAAAATAAACTCTATTGTATTTCCTTGACATAGCTTATGACATACACCTGTAATATTAGTTAATTATTGTTAACTACATCTTGTATCCGATAAAATTACCTTGAGATGCTATCATTCTTTCGTCATTTTTGTAACCCTGAGGAAACAATATACTTGTGCTAATGACAATACATAAAATAAAGTTTTAATTTGTATTAGTTTTGAGCTTTAAACAAATACAAACTACAATAAACTTTCTTTTAAACGTGAGGCTATCAATTCTGAAATTCACAAATACATCAAATAGTAAAAGAAAAATAATTTGAATGAAAAATATATATAAACGGTTGTAATTTATTATTAGTACATATTTATTTAAAATGTCTGTGAGCTTAAATAAATATAGTATAACAATGGTTTTGATTGATACGTTTCGACCTAGCATTGGTTTTGTTAGACAGTCATATCAGGCAATAACTAGTTGTTTTAAGTTAGGCTGTCTGGATAGTGGCCACTTAACTACCGGTGAACTCTTGAACACATTCTCACACCTGCTAACCGATATGTTCCAGTGTGGTTCCCTTACAAGATAGATGCAACTCTCAACACCCTTACTAGAGGCTGTTTGTGTAGTGTTGAGTTTGATGTTTCAACTTGCAAACACAGACATGTAGTTACTTGTCTTTTTTTGGATCAAAATTAGGAAATTGCTTAAGATGGTTGACAAGGTGCACTACTTTTGTTTCAATTTTATTTTTAATTTGATTTCGATACCAAACCATAATTTATCGTCAATGGATGCAATTCTGAAGCTAATAACGTTATTGATATTTTTTCTTCTCACTTTAAGCTAAAATTAAACATACAACCAGCATATTAGAAAACAACGTTAGTTGTGAATACCTTCTCCAAAAAAAGTATATAAGTAGGGGATACTTGTAAGGAGTATACGGCGACAACGCACTATAATTCTTTGAGCTTTATTTGCCATCTCTCATCCTTAAATAATTTTGATAAGTGGAATTTAAATTCTCTAACAGACCACCTGGTATTTAATTCCAAACTAAACGGTCGACGCACCTATTTTGAGAACCACTTGGATGAAAAGTAATAATGATTACTAAAACAGATACAAGGCTTCTCACCTCAATAAAAGATGCATTTATGTAGTCCCCTTCATTGTTATGTGTATTTATTTCCAGGAGAACTCTGGAATGGTCGTCTTTAAAAAAAATTTACATATTTAATTTATTAATGTATGTTTTTGTTTTTATTTTCAGAGGGTATTAACTTATATATAAATATTGAATTTTAAATGTTGCTCCACACCATTTCCCATACATTTCCCCGCTCCCTTATCATCTAACACAGTGGTCTTCAATCTTCCTAATACCGCGACCCTATAATACAGTTCCTAATGTTGTAGTGACACCCAAACCACAAAATTATTTTCGTTGCTCTTCATAGACACATGTTTTCTGATGGTCTTAGCTACCCCTGTGTACGGGTCAAAAGCGGTCGCGACACACAGGTTGAACACCGCTAATCTAACAGTTCTATACTAAATGAATCATTTAAATGATGTGTTATGTAGGACATGTTTACGTCACACTTTCCCCGTGCCGTGAACTCTGGTTCACCCCAAAATTAGGCTGCGTTCGTCGTGGGCGTGGTTTAATCTCTTTGATCTATCACCTGTTTCTTGTATACTTGAAGGTGTTCGAAAATTATAGTCATTTGTGGAATTTTCTAGTTACTAGTAAAATCCGGAATACGCCTAGGTTTTTCGGTAGAACCGTTTATAAAAGCAAAGAGGGCAATAACGGAGGCGGAGAGAGATTCAGATAGCTATTTTTAACTTCACGAGACAGGTGTATTATTCTTTGTGTACTCATATGCGTTTATTCTCATTCATCATTGTACATTATTAATTGGAACATTGTACTAACTGTGTACCGGTACACGATCTACCATGTTCTTTAAGTTGATGATTGTGATTATATTTCTTTTGTTTAGTAATCATACAATACTTAAATAAATCTAATTAATTGCAATTAGCAACTCTTTAGGGTGTCGTATTTTTGCTATTGTATTTCTTTATGGTGTCGTCTTTTGTTATGCACTGTTTGAACGAGCCAATAAGAGATTAATTTTCCAACAATAGAAGGCAATGCGTAACATACGATTATAATTAAAACTAGTGCATCTAGAATACCTAAATAATAACTGATCTAGATATTGGGTCGTTTTATTTTCATGATCTAAACGGTGTATTAGTATGTTTACAAAAAAAAATAAAAATCGTGACAGACTTACAGGTGCAGATATCTTTATAGCGATTCTTCTGAATGTTCTCAATGCTGAGGCCAACATGCTGAGTGACGTTGATTGGACGTGGGATAATCTATTTTGGAAAATGTAAAAAGAGAGAACGTTATACATCAGCCCGTGGGATAGCTTCACTATGTCAGAAAAGTATTTGTATTTAAGTCGATTGGTAATATCTGATGTAGTGATTTTTTGGAGAACTGAAGAGGACACCGAAGATATGAGGAAATATTGATTGTCTTATTACTGATATGTTTGTTTACTATTTAGTAAAATAAATCAATTGATACAGTTTTAACTGTTTAGCTGCTGTCTTGCATTTTATTAATTTCCTTATTTTGAATGTTGGTCTTTTTCCGAAGCATAAAATATATTATAATGGTCTGTCAAAGTTTTTTTGGTAATATCTCTAAAGTATCTTGCGTGGTTTGTGTCTAAAGTGAATATCTCTTATGGTGTTATTATGAATCTAAAAATTTACTGAATCTGCTAAATAATATAATGCTCTAAAGAGAGAGAGAGAGAGAGAGAGAGAGACAAAAAATTGAGAGAAAGAGATAAAGGGAGAATGATACCGAAAATGGAGAGAGAGGAAGAGACAGAGAGAGAAAGTAGAATTGGGCAGAGAAAGTCAGAAAGACAGAAAGAGAGAGAGTGAGAAAGAGAGAAAGAGATAGAGATAAAAAGTTGGAGATAAAGATATATTAACTAAGAGAGAGATAATCAGAGAGAGAGAGCGAGAAAGGAAGACACATATATAGAGAAAATAAGATAGGGAAGTGTTAGTAAAAATACAGAGAAAGAGAGAGAGAGAGAGAGAGACAGAAAGAAAAAAATGAGAGAAAGAAAAACTCAGCGCGTTAAAGGGAGAAGAAAATAGAAAAAAAATATAGAAAGAAAGAGAGACAGAAAGAGACATCGATATAGACAGAAAGAGAAAGGAAGAGATAGGCAAAATGAAACATTGATATAGAGAGAAAGAAGAAGCAGGGAGAGAACGAGAGAGACAAAGTCGTGTGGTTTATTCTACTCATCTATATTTGTCACCTTAAATTGCTCTTCAAAATAACTGTTGTCATGTGACCTCAAGAACTCTTGTAAACGTGTGACTTCTATAAGTGTGTCAACAGGCAGCACCACGTCATTGGTGTACGTCATATAGTTATCAGAGGCTTCTGATTGGTCCAGCTGGTCTGCAGTGATGAACAGACATACCATGTAATCATTTCAATACGCATCTGTAGCCTTGACCTTTAGATCTTTATTGCATAACTTTGACATTTTCTTATATAATTTGATTTTGTAATTGATCAACGAAGAATGAAACACAAAGGAGCTAAATAAGTAATTAAAATATTAATATCTGCTTTAAAGACATCTTAAACCAGGTGTGCCATGGGCAATGCCCAAGCTTCAATGACCAGATAGAGTTTGTGAGGATTTTGATAATCTGCTTGTTATCACCATGTGCCGTTTCACCAGAGAATTTTCAATGACTTTTGCCATGTGGAAAATAATTTTAAACTTCACAAACAATTTGTTGATAATAAAACACCGAATTTCAGGTATAAGTTTCGTGTTCCCTATTAAATGCTGAAACATCAATTTATGGCTAAGATCTTCCAAAATTCGTTTGGAATTGCTTGAAATTGTCTTAATTAAAAAAACAACAACCAATGTAACATTTCTATAGTGTAGTTAGATTGTAGATTGAGTTAACGAATTGATTACCTGCCGTCTGATCGTCATCAACACTCATTTTTCTTGATGTCAGTGTTTGCTTTATTGAAGCATGGTCCGATTGCTGAGATTTTTTGTACCTAGAAAAATCGGATCATTTCACATTCTAAATGTCCTGTTGCTATTTCAAAGCAAAACCAATTGAAACAAATAAAAAAATAATAAACATGTATCCAGCGGGTACAACTTTTACTTGAACGTTAAACTTAGTTCAGAAAAAAAAAATAATTCAGACAAATATCGTTTCAAAATATACGTCTCTGTAAAGGAAAAGACACACACACACACCCACACAACCCAAAAAAGGGGAAAAATAGTGACAATTCATTATAATAGATGAATGTGAGGACAGACATTAATTCTTGTATTTTTTAAACGTTGAAAGATTATTTTGTTGATATCAGGTTATAAAAAGTTTACTTTAGGAAACAACCTTTTGAAAATAATGACAGCAGCTAAGCCAATGGCGGCCGCCACAACAAGAAGAGACACTGCTATGGCTGCCGCTGTATTGGGGTTATTTTCTGGAACTAGAAATAAAGAGACCGTTATACATGTGAACCATAGGACGTAAATTAGATTTTTTAAAAACCTTTTCGAGTAGTAATGATTCTTATTAGAATTATACTAATGTCATCCTTATTGCTGTCTTTTAGTATCGCCATTGGTATAGTCTTAAAATAAAGGGGATGCTACTGTCTTTTAATATCACGCTTGGGATCGCCTTAAAATATCATACTTTATGGGGTGTTGTAATGTTACACTTTTTATATTCTCAAATATCATACTTTATGGGGGTCTTGTAATGTTACGCTTGTTATTTCCTAAAATATCAGACTTTATGGGGTCTTGTAATATTATACTTGTTGTGGTCTTAAAATATCCGATTTTATGAGGTATAGTAATGTCACATTTGTTATAGTCTCAAAATATCAGGCTTTATTGTGTCTTGCAAGGACAAACTTGTTTTGATCAGAAAATATCAGACCTTTTTTTGGTCTTTTAATGTTAAACTTGTTATGGTCTCAAAATATCAGACTTTATGAGGTCTTGAAATGTCAAACTTGTTATGGTATCAAAATAATAGGCTTTTTACGGTCTTGTATATCTAAAACTATAGTTTATACTATCTCTAAGAATTATATAAATAGGTCGCTAATAATAAGCATTATTTTTTTTACATTTTAAAGAAGATATGAATTACCACTTTGAGAACAATCTGGTCCGGTAAAACCTGAATGACAGCCAGCTTCACAGTGACCTGTTTCGTGGTGGCATGTATGGTTTTTACAATTTACATTACATCTCCCTGAACAGTCTTTTCCCCAACTATTTAATTGACATTCTGTAGAGAAATAAATTGCTTCTGACGATTAATTTTTTTTTCTATGTCAACAACATCTTTTAAACAAATATTCCTTATTTCTTTTCATTAATAATATTTCCGAGATTGACACAAACTTGAAAAAAAAAATCTGTGAGAATTGGTGGAGAAAAAACACAAAATTGTGGCATTTTGGTGAAATTACGTTTGTTTAGCAACGAATTATTTTATTAATAAATTATATTATTCGATTTTTGTATCCAAATAACATTTTTTATAACTTTATTGGAAATTTTTTTGTTAATTAAGCCCAACATTTTGTTCATAATTATTGTTAACTTACTTTGTCCACATCCTTGACCTTGGTAACCACTCGCACATCCAGAGACGCAACCACCTGTGGCTATAAAACATTTTTCGCCCCTTACAGCGCAATTACATGTTGAGTTGCAATCTAATCCAAACGTGTTACCGTCACAGAGATGATCTGAAATTAAAACGGTGTAGACATTTTTAATGCATTTCTGAAACTCAAATTTAGATGGTAAATATTATTTACTTAGCTAATGATATTTTAAGGCATTGTTTAATAAGCTTTCACCTAAAATGTATAGGTTATAATGATCAATACATTATTTTGATAAAAAAATAGATGAAAGAGGCCAAATATTTGTAAGGATGAATGGATTATTGACGAACCTCCATAGATCTCCACTTCACACAATGTTAGAATAGGTTCTTCTTTATCTTTTTTGAATATAGCGTGTATTTGTACTTTGTCGACCGGTTTCATTATTTCCCTCGTTGAAATTTCGTATTTCTGTTTCTCTTCCCCTGGCTCAGTGTAGTCAAACACCGTGTTGTTCTCGATAAAGCTCTTCAATTGAAAGCTTTTTAAACGGTACCACAGTATATTTCCTTTAAAGAAAAAAAAATCATTTTCTGAAATTGATCCCCAATTAAATATAAACAACAACAAAAAAAAAAAGAAAAAGATTTTCAGAAATAATTGCATTTTTTAATTGTTACTGAAATGAGTTTTAAACATCTTATTCCACCCCACATCTCATTTCGTTGGAATCAAACGGTTTAATTGATGCCATAATTTATTTTTTTTATTTACGTCAGTGGCGTAGCTACGTTTGGTGTTACCCGTTGCGGTAAAATCATTGTGTCATTCCCCCCTCCCCAAACTTCCACGATGGATTTCTTCTTGTTAAAAAAGTCTACAGCATGACAATGACAAAAACAAAAACTCATAAATTCAAGGTATTGAGGTCAATAAATTTAAAAACTGTGACAAATTTAAGTTATAGTTATTTTTACATAAAATTTACTTTAATAAAAATTTTCCTTTCCTAGTCTTCAAAGCTGCAGACCAGTCGATAACTTGATGCAAATAAATGCCCTTCACTGTATCACTTTCAATTGATAGCAGAGCCACATCAGAAAGCCTAAACTGCCCCATGTTGGATCATAAATATTTCTTGATAAGCCTTTGGTTTGAAAACCTCCGCTCACTTGAAGCCACACAAACTCATATCGTAAGAAAAATTAAAGGATTAGCTAGAGTATTGGAAGAGATTCTATCAAGTCCGACTCAGCTATGAATTTCAAAATATCAAATACTAACTAGTCCATGACTTTTGTTAATATCAGCTGCATTTAGATGTCTCCTAAGCCTTAAATTTCTTTTAAAATTTCACCTTCTAATAACTAATCATGGAAAGAGGTTAATTTTGGAGCGGACACCACTAACTCTTCTTGCCTTACTGACTCTAGTAGAGTCTTAGGTTGAGCAACAAATAAAATATCTGCTATTTCTTGATCGCTCATGATCTGATCTGAAGTTCAGAATGAAAGTGATTAATACAACCAAACATCTCCCTACTGTTTCTTCACACAGAGAGAGTCCAGTATCTATAACTGTTCTCCTGCCTTCTTTTAAACCTTAATCTTCTATCTATTGAAATCCATATTGGTCTGTTTTTAAAAGTTCCTTTTCAATAGCGTGTTCCACAAAGGGACAGTGATTTTCATTCAACATAATCTTAAAGCCTTTATCACTACTTTATCAAGATTAAAGCCTATGATCTGCATATACTGCTGTGTAGGATTAACCTCCTCGAGTAGATCTTCCCAAAGGTAAAGGTAGCAGATAAACGGGAAATCGCAGACAGCATATAGAAGACCCTGTGCTGTAACTCGTGTATCTAAATTTTGAAAAGGATTACACAGAGCTTCAATAGCAGCCACACATTCATCAAACTCATCTTTCAATGTTTTAACAGAAACATGATTGAGCACTCCAACGCGTTGTTGACAGTCTTTTCAGCAACATTCCAGTGTGTTAAATAAGAGCATTCTATCAATGATTGGATTCAGCAAAGAAGAAAATATTCTTTCAAGTGTACCGAGAAATGTAATAAAGGAAACTTTTTCTGCAAAAGAATGTGGACCACACACGTTAAGTTAAGGTACAAAAATTCATTAAAAATGGCTTTCTTCTTATTTCTTTTCTGAAAGGCCTGGAAAACTCCATAGATTCCAGACAGTGTGGCAGCATTATCGTAACCTTTAGCTCAGAACATTATTTTTTAAAGTTTATAAGAATGAGAGAACTGAGGTCATCAGATTGTTTCCATCTTAACTGGTAAATGCGAAAAACATTTCTCTTACTTCAGCTTTCCCATTGTGGATTTTCACATATCTGATCTTTTCAGACATCTGGTCACTGTGTGATATATCAGGTGTAATTTCTAACATAATTCAAAATACCTCGCAGCATTTATATCCATGATAATAATCTCCTTCACATGATTTGCAAGGATATTTTTAATATTTTTGAGGTTTCTAGTGGAAGGTAAGAAGCGGATTCTTTTTCTGTAGATTTACTTCTCTTGAGTCTTAGGGTTCTTTCAGCACTGGATCAAATTTAGATAGCATCTCAAACATTTCAAGAAAAATTCATTGAAGATTCATCTTCGTTGTGGCCAAAAAATGCCAGATTTTCATTTGGAAGAAAAAATGTGATATTCAACAACCTGTGCAGGACATCTCTCCACATTTTCTTCTCCCTGTCCATCACAGCAATATTTTCGGTAGCAATTGTTTTTGTTTGTATCCTAAGTTCTGTTGCCAATGCTTCCACTTTTCAAGGCAAACTAGGTGCTATTTGATGCTTCATGATTTTGTTTTTTTGGGCTCAGCCTCCACCACTTCTCAAAGCCAGTAACAAATTTGGATGCTTTTTCTGTAACATTAAGATCAAACAATAGGGAGAAAAACAATACAATTTTTGACTGACGAGTGAATAAACCATCCACGTCCGTAGTATTTCCCCGCAATTTTGCATCATTCGGTAGATTCATTGTTTGGGTAGTTGGAGAACACCTCAATTATTTTCACATTTTGCCTTGTAACTACGCTGAATAGTCCCTCCATGTTCTGAAGCGAGGTTCTCCCGATTTTAAAAATTTCAGACCGACACTGTTCTGGAACTAGTACATTCCAGAGAGAAGCATCTGATCAAATGTGCAAGTTTTTGTCAATAGCCATTACATTTACAGCATCTTGTTTTGAATCAGCATTATCATCAGACATTTCTGTTTCCAAACCACTCATGTCTTTTACTTGTGTTTTCACGTCAATCTCTTCCATTTTCTCAATCATTTTCTGAAAAGAATGCATCCTGCTGTTATCAGGAGAATTAGTATCAGTATCAATGGTATGCTGAGGAAAGTCTTTTGATGAACCCTGACCCTTGTCATCATTTGGTTTCTTGATATCGAAGCATGTATTCTTGTCTTGATTTTTAGTAAGTCGAGTATTTTATTTTTTTCTTTTCACTACTGACAGCCACTTGGCTGTTTAGATTTGTGCATGCCGTGTGGCATGACATAATAATTGTGAACAATAAAAATGATTTAATTGTGTCATGTTCAAGAAAAGAAATTATAATTACTGTCAGCAGCTGAAAAACAAAAGTTATAGCACTGTCTAAAATACAAGGCAGAAAGGTGACAGGTAAAACCCAGTAGTCGAAATATGACAATCGTGCTCAAATGTTAAAGGGCGAATCGGCAAAAATATAATTTTTTGAATTTTTCGAGGTTTTGATATATGCTATTATATGTTATCAAAACACTTGTCTTCATTTAAATTTAAATAAATATTCATCATTTAAAGATTGAAAAATGTTAAATTATATATATTTAACGCTATAAAGGGGTAAAAGTTCATTTTTATTGTTTTTAATTTTTACCGATTCTTATACTTGGAATCGCCCGACCACAACTTATTGGGTATCAATGGAAAGTCCTATTTTATAAATTGAATAATAACAGTGTTTTTCTGACATAAACATAGGGTCATCTCATTTCTGACGCATCAACCTTGAACTTTAAATAAAGCAAGCATTTGAATTTGTTACATTAGTGAAAAATGTATATGTGATGGGTTATCCTTTTGTAAATCTCCGTTAGACCAAGCAGTGGTGCTCTGTAAATATGCAATTTTTCAAGTGGGTGTCACCCCTAAAATGGTGTCAACCGTTGCGGTCCGCACCCAACGCAGCCTGATTCACGTTCTTCAAATAATAAATCGGTTCATGTAATATTTTTTAAATCTAAAAATACAAATCAATAAAAACCCAATACATTTTGTTTTTAAATTCTCAATTTTGGTTTCAAAATTCCTTTAAACTACGATTCATTATCACGTTGTTAATACATTTCTTTTTGTGAAAAAATATCCAGTAAATACCAAATATGCACATGTCACAAACAACTATGCAACTTAAATTTAAATATTGATAAAAGTATTCGTATATGTAAATTGACCTTAACAATTAAAACCCATAGAGGGGTTTCAAAATCGCGGCCCGCGGGCCATTTGCCGCCCACAAGACGATATTTTGCGGCCAGCTACATGACATCAAAGTTTAGTGTAATGCGGCCCGCGAGTTGTTCCTATTCTCATATCTATAATGTGACCCTCCGCGAAAGTTTCGGTCGAATCTCATCGACTAGTCTTATTCTTATTTTCATCATGTTTGAATAGATTTGGACTTTTTATTATAATGGTAAAAACCGTTTTGAAACCTGACTAAAAGTTTTTATTTTATAGCATTTTATGAGACAAGCCTGGCCAAAATACGGTTTTCATAAAAATTTAAAAAGTCAGTTAGTTGGTAAAGCACAACCACAATTGTGTAAATTGTAGAAATCTGACACAGTATCAAATATCCCTATTAAAATTGCCCCCAGTGTTAACGAGTTAGGAAAATACCGAGCATGTCAGCTTGGTGCCATTGAAAGTAGGTTTTAGTCAAAAAGGCCTTTTCTACGATAAAAAAATCAAAATTTATTCTCCCTACAATAGCATCTTTCTTCGCATCAATATTTCATAAATAGTGCCTGCTCCTGCCAACTGTTTGAACACGTTTTAGCCTTCAAAGCCTTCAAGGAGGATGGGGTGGTTGTTCTTGTACTACGTGATACCAAATGGCTCATGGACATGGCTTTTCTTGATGACATTAAACAGGATCTCTTTGTACTCAACAAGGAGTTACAAGATCAGAGGTAGCTTTTCAGTGCTGCCTATGTCAATGTCGCTGCAGTCTGCACACACTTGTGTTATTGTTCTTTGAAAAACCTCTGCCACTTACCAAATTGAAAAGTACTCATGGATTCTGGCACACCATTCAGTAGTGAGTATACTGATGCCATTGCAAAGCTACAGGAAGAATTTGATGACCTGTGTTTAGAATTCAAAACACACATGCAGAGCGACTTTCCAACTTTTTGCTGACCATTTTTCCTTTAATTTCTTTCTCCCAAACTCCCCCCCCCCCCCCCCCCNTTGCAATACCCTCTTACCCAACGATGAATTATCTCATTTCTGTTAACTAAACATCAAACATTTTGTAAACGGTAACCATCTATTTGTACCTTTTGAAATGTTTGAAAGTGATTGTTGACATAGGAATGGTCCAATGATTACTTAGCAATAAATTCGAATTAATGACATGCTTATAATATGTGTTAAGAGGGTTAGGATTTCAATAACATTATGTATATGCACAACATTCTTTAGACTGAATTTAAATTTAATCTACCATTTGAAAATGTTTCTAAAATGATTAACTGCATTTGGACGTTGACAGTCATTTCAATAAATATTAAAACGAATACAATTAAATTACGTGACTAAATTCCCCATCTTAATACCTTTACATGGTAGACTTTTGGATAACATTTTTTAATTCGAGTATTTAGGGGGAAGGGGGAGCAAACTTTCTATCTATTGAACACCCACAAATGGCATATGAATCTGTTTGCATGATATATGTATTGAACAATTAACAAAAAGCAACATTAATGTCTTACTGGAATCCTGATACCAGGGATGGTTTTAAAAGAAAATTGTGTGTTTCGAACAGACAAAAATTCTTTTATAAAATACCGTTTACCGTTCTTCTTGTATTTCAATGAACAATAAATACATATAAACTTTTCATGTTATTTTTAACTTCATTTATGTTAAAAATATTTTTGCTTTGTATATATCATTTCTTTGGATGCTATTCTGTAAAGAATTTTTAAAAAAACAATAAAATTCATTAAATAATCACTGTTCATTCCAGCCATGTATGTGTGAGAATGATGTAGAAGGTTGGGGATAAGGAGAAGTGGGAGGATGTTCAAGATTTCAGAAGAATGATGGAGTGAAATGAAAATACTGAAGTGATGTTAGAGAAATGTTGGGTGTAAATAATATGTTGCTTTGAATAAGTAAGAAGGTTGGGGATAAGGAGAAGTGGGAGGATGTTCAAGATTTCAGAAGAATGATGGAGTGAAATGAAAATACTGAAGTGATGTTAGAGAAATGTTGGGTGTAAATAATATGTTGCTTTGAATAAGTGAGGAGCGGGACGTCGATTTAGGAGTTGGTATGATAGGATGTATGTCTGGGCCATAACAAGGTAAGTTGGTACGGTTTAGGCGGAATGGGAGATATGTATTGAGAGTGTGAATGTGTTGAATGTGTTAGTGCAGGGATGGGCAGAATGGAAGAAAAAAAAGAGATTACGGGTATATCATTGTGTGCAATGATTTGTTGTTTGGTAGGAGAGTAGTGTGGGGGTATTGTGTGCAATGATTTGTTGTTTGGTAGGAGAGTAGTGTGGGGGTATTGTGTGCAATGATTTGTTGTTTGGTAGGAGAGTAGTGTGGGAGTTGATCAGCTGATTTAAGGGAGCATGAAAATAAAATTAAGGAACACAAGCACAACTTAAATCTGATTAATGCATGTCTTCCCCGGCATAACTCTCTAAGCTTTAACAGTGTCCGATAGCAAGAGAAATTTTAACTCTTAGTATGTAACCTATAATTATGTCTGTGAAAAGTGGAGAATAGTTGTTTAGCGTTAATATTAGTCCTTTACACTTAACCAAATTGATAACTGACTGTGTGTATTATTTTTTATTTTCAAGTATATCTTTGGTAAGAACAGAATACGATCATTATAAAATGTTGCACCAATTTGGATGTGACATACTATAGACATTTTATTTTCTCGCAACATACTAAGTAAGAATAGTTTGAATTGTCCACAATGACATACGTTTTTCCGTAAAAAATTACAGTGAGCGTGTCGCAAGATAACAATTTGTACATTTTAACAAATACTTACTGTTATAAAGAATATATCGTTGAATAAACTGTGGTCTGGAGAAAGTCAGATTCCATAGTGGGGTTCGGTCACCCTCAGCCGTGTGTGTACAACTATTATCCTTAAAGTCACCACTTGTGTTACCATCCACTGCATTGCTTGCTCTAGATGAGTCGGAGTTATACGTGCTGGACTGGCTTGCATTTTGTTTCAATGCAATATTTCGTCCTTAAAATAAAATAAATATTAAGGTTACTGCAATAGAAATTTAAAAAAAAAAAACAAAAAAAAACAGGGTCGTTTTAAAATCTCAAATTTTTACAGCCCGCTCAAATATCTTTCAAATTCATGTTAGTTAAATGATAAATCAGATGGCAGATTATGAGGCTTTTGATATAACTTCTTCCTGTGTCCTTCATTGATAGATCCAAAGAGTTTTTCTACTCTTATGTTGACTGTAGTAAGTGAGGTTCTTCCGCTGGACTAGAACTTCTTATCAAATACGTAACGGTTCTGCGCTGATTATAATGATAGTAAGTTTTGTTCTACAAGCATTATATTATTGATATCAAGCTTTGATTAAATTGTAGCTTTAAGAAAGTAGTTACATTTATGTTATTATAACAAGGGGCATTAAAGACCCATTTCTTGCAAGGCGTTTATATTTTATGTCGTTAGCATGACACGAAATCTCAATATAAGTAATATGCTTGATGTAATGAAAGTAGATAACTGGGAAGTTAGTAGGGACAGTGTGTCTGTCATACCACCGAAAGATGGCAAAGAACCTGAAGGAAACAGTAAAGATGAATAGGATAGGAAAAGCGTAAACCAAGTGTTTTATTGTCAAATATTGGTAGTGAAGATATTCTAGATGGTCAGACATGAAAGATATCTGTTTTGCCTGTGTGTTTGCTAGTTTTGTTCACTTTATGCCATGGCATGCAACATTACCCCCTCTTTGTTTTTGACATTCCCAATTAATTTAGCCCCTCTTTCCCCCCTCCATCCTTGTTTTAAAATATTTTTTTTAAATTTCCAGAATGGTCTACATAGTGAGAGCAATTAATCTCAAGCTACAGAATTAAATAATGTTTTACTCTGACGCTCTCCCTATAACTACGAAGGTCGACTGTATCAAGTAGACTGACGATACATACAAGACTGACAGGAGCCCTATAAGAAGTACACTAGTTTTCCAGTGTGTGTGGGAATTACATAATTGTATTTTTCTAGTATTATACGCTTTTATTTACCATGCTGTAAGCTAATGCAGATTTATCAATATATTTAGTACATTTTTATTTATAATATCATTAGTAACATTAACTTTTTAACTGATGGGGTTTTAGGCTCAGTCTATCAGTTGATCAACTCATGCTAGTAATTATAACTTCTTTAGTTTCATTTTATTATGACGATTTGGGAGACTCCATCCGTCGTCCATGAAGCCTAGGCGTTCCTCTCGACCCTCAATGAAAATTAGAATTCCTGTTTCTATACACCACCTTTCATTTTCACAGAAATAAATTAGTAATGACACAATGATAACACAGTGATAACACAGTGATAACACAATGATAACTCAGTAATAACACAGTAAAAAACAAATATAATATTCAAAGTTCGCTCCTTTTAAATACAAGTATGATTGCAAGTACGCTCTTCTTAACTCACAAATTCTTGACTCCTAATCAGAAGCCTAGCCAGATTGTTTGGCTCCCGGGAAAAGATTCATTTTAAACAGCTTCCTTTCTTTTCTCAACTCTCAAACTCATTATTTTTATTAATAAAATAAGATCAAAGTGTATGTAGTCGCCATTAACAAGTCTGGTGCCCTAGGGCATCTGTCCCCCTTGCCTCCAAGTAGCCAGGCCTCTGTTCCTAATCAACGTGGATGATCTATGCTTATATCTTTATTCTGGCCAATACCCTTTTTCTTTATATATTCCTACTTCCTTTCTGTCTTCTGCGCATGATCAAAAATCTTCCACTTAATATCTCTCATTACATAAGCAATATAGTTATGTAAATATGGAGTGTTTAAAAAAGTTATTAACGTTGATATCAGTAGCTTAATATCAGTTGTTTCCTTGTATCCAAGTTTTCAATTTTTGTGTGATTCATTTAATAGGCAAAATCTTAAAACAAATAAATATGTAAACCCAAATAACGGTAAGTCACAATTGGAAACAATAGAGTAAAAATCTAGCGTGGATTCTTCTATTGCGAAAGAACAAAGAGCTTCTCTCGGGTACCACGCATTGATGTCGATGTGGAGCAGACATTAATAATGAAGAAATACATGTGGAATTTAGGAGGAGTCAACAGAATGCATGAAAATATTGGAAGATACCATATCAAAATTACCACAAGCAAGTGATATTAGCAGATGCTGGCATGTCCGATAAAGTTATCAGCCGACAATGTATGACAGCTGTAGCTACTTAATCCATCATATTTCTTATTCTTGTTTTTGTTTTTTAACAGGTTTTTCTGTTGTTTTGTTCGCTGACGAAGGCTTTCTGCCGACACGTTTTTTCTGTTGTTGCGTTTACTTTTTCAGGTTTAACCCTACTCTGTTTTACTCATTTTATATTGTACTAACCTGATTGCAGTCTCTCCCCTTATTACCTCGAGCACGAATGCAGTGTCCGTGTCAGTGCAAACTGTTTTCAAAGTAGCCATTTTAATGTATCTAATTTGCCAATGTCTTAATAATGCGATGCATTGTTTTTGTGTTGTTTTTTTTTAAATCACATTCTTTGGAATTGACTGAAAATTGACTTGTGGACAAGTGTTTTAACAAGTTTTGTTTAAATATTTTCCTTAGACAAAAGTGCAGCCATAATGGACAAATAAAACGCGTTTTTATATTATTTACCACAAAACAGTGAAGTTTAGATTTAAAATGTTTTTTTAAATTAAGTAATCTAAGATTTCAACGTCAAAAAAATAGTAAAGTACCAAAAAAATCAAACAAAAAATAAGCTTAAAATATACATAAAAGCCTTACCTCCACTGATGTAGATAGAGCAGAGGTATCCAACTACCTCACCACTAATATTTATGTTAGCGCTTTCAAATTTTAGATCACATTTGATATCAATGATGTTGTTCTCCTTATCCACATACTTTTTCTGACCGTCACATTTCGTTGCGGATTGGTCCGTTCCTGTTACTTTTAATTCTAACTTGAAGTGCTGGACTGGCTTGCATTTTATTTCAATGCAATATTTCGTTCTTAAAAAAAAAAAAATATAAAAGTTACTGCAAAAAAAATTAAAAAAAAAAAAAAAAAAAAAAAACAGGGTCGTTTTAAAATCTCAAATTTTAACAACCCGCTCAAATATCTTTCAAATTCATGGTAGTTAAATGATAAATCAGATTGCAGATTACGAGGCTTTTGATATAACTTCTTCCTGTGTCCTTCATTGATAGATCCAAAGAGTTTTTCTACTCTTATGTTGACTGTAGTAAGTGAGGTTCTTCCGCTGGACTAGAACTTCTTATCTAATACGTAACGGTTCTGCGCTGATTATAATGATAGTAAGTTTTGTTCTACAAGCATTATATTATTGATATCAAGCTTTGATTAAATTGTAGCTTTAAGAAAGTAGTTACATTTATGTTATTATAACAAGGGGCATTAAAGACCCATTTCTTGCAAGGCGTTTATATTTTTTGTCGTTAGCATGACACGAAATCTCAACATAAGTAATATGCTTGATGTAATGAAAGTAGATAACTGGGAAGTTAGTAGGGACAGTGTGTCTGTCATACCACCGAAAGATGGCAAAGAACCTGAAGGAAACAGTAAAGATGAATAGGATAGGAAAAAGATTCAGGCAACACATTTAGTAGTGAGTATACGTATGCCATTGCAAAGCTACAGGAAGAATTTGATGACCTGTGTTTAGAATTCAAAACCCACATGCAGAGCGACTTTTAAACTTTTTGCTGACCCTTTTTCCTTTAATTTCTTTCTCCCCCCCCCCGCCCCTCCCCCCCTTACTCCCCATTTGCGCTTCAAATAGAGCTGATTGATATTCAGTGCAATTCTAAGTTCTGGAAGTTAATGGAGAAAAAGACCAGCATGGAAAATTTATGAGAGCAGTGCCCTCCACAAACACTGAGATTTCCAGGTTGCTCAAGCGCATTATTTGATTTTTTGGGAGTGCCTATCTGTGTGAAAAGCTCTTTTTCAACTATGAAATTAAACAAGACAAAATTGAGGGCGAGACTTACTGATGAGCATTTTCAAGCTATACTGAGGATCTCAGCTGCTTCCTCACTCAAGCCATATGATGCTCAGCTTTGAAAGAAGAAGCGCTGCCAGGTCTCTGGCAACAAGGAGTAGGTGGAAGAAAGTGAAGACTATTAGTTCGTGAGAACCTTTAATGTTTTGTTTTTTTTATTAATAAAGGTTGAGCAGATTGTACCAGTTGTACTTGTTTGAGTTTGTAGTCGCTTTTTTTTTTACTTGATGCGGCCCAGTCTCATTCAGACTCTAACTTCTGCGGCCCCCAGATGATTTGAGATTGAGACCCCTGCCCTAAACTATTGGCTTGCAATACCCTCTTACCCAACGATGAATTATCTCATTTCTGTTAACTAAACATCAAACATTTTGTAAACGGTAACCATCTATTTGTACCTTTTGAAATGTTTGAAAGTGATTGTTGACATAGGAATGGTCCAATGATTACTTAGCAATAAATTCGAATTAATGACATGCTTATAATATGTGTTAAGAGGGTTAGGATTTCAATAACATTATGTATATGCACAACATTCTTTAGACTGAATTTAAATTTAATCTACCATTTGAAAATGTTTCTAAAATGATTAACTGCATTTGGACGTTGACAGTCATTTCAATAAATATTAAAACGAATACAATTAAATTACGTGACTAAATTCCCCATCTTAATACCTTTACATGGTAGACTTTTGGATAACATTTTTTAATTCGAGTATTTAGGGGGAAGGGGGAGCAAACTTTCTATCTATTGAACACCCACAAATGGCATATGAATCTGTTTGCATGATATATGTATTGAACAATTAACAAAAAGCAACATTAATGTCTTACTGGAATCCTGATACCAGGGATGGTTTTAAAAGAAAATTGTGTGTTTCGAACAGACAAAAATTCTTTTATAAAATACCGTTTACCGTTCTTCTTGTATTTCAATGAACAATAAATACATATAAACTTTTCATGTTATTTTTAACTTCATTTATGTTAAAAATATTTTTGCTTTGTATATATCATTTCTTTGGATGCTATTCTGTAAAGAATTTTTAAAAAAACAATAAAATTCATTAAATAATCACTGTTCATTCCAGCCATGTATGTGTGAGAATGATGTAGAAGGTTGGGGATAAGGAGAAGTGGGAGGATGTTCAAGATTTCAGAAGAATGATGGAGTGAAATGAAAATACTGAAGTGATGTTAGAGAAATGTTGGGTGTAAATAATATGTTGCTTTGAATAAGTTAGGAGCGGGACGTCGATTTAGGAGTTGGTATGATAGGATGTATGTCTGGGCCATAACAAGGTAAGTTGGTACGGTTTAGGCGGAATGGGAGATATGTATTGAGAGTGTGAATGTGTTGAATGTGTTAGTGCAGGGATGGGCAGAATGGAAGAAAAAAAAGAGATTACGGGTATATCATTGTGTGCAATGATTTGTTGTTTGGTAGGAGAGTAGTGTGGGGGTATTGTGTGCAATGATTTGTTGTTTGGTAGGAGAGTAGTGTGGGAGTTGATCAGCTGATTTAAGGGAGCATGAAAATAAAATTAAGGAACACAAGCACAACTTAAATCTGATTAATGCATGTCTTCCCCGGCATAACTCTCTAAGCTTTAACAGTGTCCGATAGCAAGAGAAATTTTAACTCTTAGTATGTAACCTATAATTATGTCTGTGAAAAGTGGAGAATAGTTGTTTAGCGTTAATATTAGTCCTTTACACTTAACCAAATTGATAACTGACTGTGTGTATTATTTTTTATTTTCAAGTATATCTTTGGTAAGAACAGAATACGATCATTATAAAATGTTGCACCAATTTGGATGTGACATACTATAGACATTTTATTTTCTCGCAACATACTAAGTAAGAATAGTTTGAATTGTCCACAATGACATACGTTTTTCCGTAAAAAATTACAGTGAGCGTGTCGCAAGATAACAATTTGTACATTTTAACAAATACTTACTGTTATAAAGAATATATCGTTGAATAAACTGTGGTCTGGAGAAAGTCAGATTCCATAGTGGGGTTCGGTCACCCTCAGCCGTGTGTGTACAACTATTATCCTTAAAGTCACCACTTGTGTTACCATCCACTGCATTGCTTGCTCTAGATGAGTCGGAGTTATACGTGCTGGACTGGCTTGCATTTTGTTTCAATGCAATATTTCGTCCTTAAAATAAAATAAATATTAAGGTTACTGCAATAGAAATTTAAAAAAAAAAAACAAAAAAAAACAGGGTCGTTTTAAAATCTCAAATTTTTACAGCCCGCTCAAATATCTTTCAAATTCATGTTAGTTAAATGATAAATCAGATGGCAGATTATGAGGCTTTTGATATAACTTCTTCCTGTGTCCTTCATTGATAGATCCAAAGAGTTTTTCTACTCTTATGTTGACTGTAGTAAGTGAGGTTCTTCCGCTGGACTAGAACTTCTTATCAAATACGTAACGGTTCTGCGCTGATTATAATGATAGTAAGTTTTGTTCTACAAGCATTATATTATTGATATCAAGCTTTGATTAAATTGTAGCTTTAAGAAAGTAGTTACATTTATGTTATTATAACAAGGGGCATTAAAGACCCATTTCTTGCAAGGCGTTTATATTTTATGTCGTTAGCATGACACGAAATCTCAATATAAGTAATATGCTTGATGTAATGAAAGTAGATAACTGGGAAGTTAGTAGGGACAGTGTGTCTGTCATACCACCGAAAGATGGCAAAGAACCTGAAGGAAACAGTAAAGATGAATAGGATAGGAAAAGCGTAAACCAAGTGTTTTATTGTCAAATATTGGTAGTGAAGATATTCTAGATGGTCAGACATGAAAGATATCTGTTTTGCCTGTGTGTTTGCTAGTTTTGTTCACTTTATGCCATGGCATGCAACATTACCCCCTCTTTGTTTTTGACATTCCCAATTAATTTAGCCCCTCTTTCCCCCTTCCATCCTTGTTTTAAAATATTTTTTTTAAATTTCCAGAATGGTCTACATAGTGAGAGCAATTAATCTCAAGCTACAGAATTAAATAATGTTTTACTCTGACGCTCTCCCTATAACTACGAAGGTCGACTGTATCAAGTAGACTGACGATACATACAAGACTGACAGGAGCCCTAGTACACTAGGAAGAAGTACACTAGTTTTCCAGTGTGTGTGGGAATTACATAATTGTATCTTTCTAGTATTATACGCTTTTATTTACCATGCTGTAAGCTAATGCAGATTTATCAATATATTTAGTACATTTTTATTTATAATATCATTAGTAACATTAACTTTTTAACTGATGGGGTTTTAGGCTCAGTCTATCAGTTGATCAACTCATGCTAGTAATTATAACTTCTTTAGTTTCATTTTATTATGACGATTTGGGAGACTCCATCCGTCGTCCATGAAGCCTAGGCGTTCCTCTCGACCCTCAATGAAAATTAGAATTCCTGTTTCTATACACCACCTTTCATTTTCACAGAAATAAATTAGTAATGACACAATGATAACACAGTGATAACACAGTGATAACTCAGTAATAACACAGTAAAAAACAAATATAATATTCAATGTTCGCTCCTTTTAAATACAAGTATGATTGCAAGTACGCTCTTCTTAACTCACAAATTCTTGACTCCTAATCAGAAGCCTAGCCAGATTTTTTGGCTCCCGGGAAAAGATTCATTTTAAACAGCTTCCTTTCTTTTCTCAACTCTCAAACTCATTATTTTTATTAATAAAATAAGATCAAAGTGTATGTAGTCGCCATTAACAAGTCTGGTGCCCTAGGGCATCTGTCCCCCTTGCCTCCAAGTAGCCAGGCCTCTGTTCCTAATCAACGTGGATGATCTATGCTTATATCTTTATTCTGGCCAATACCCTTTTTCTTTATATATTTCGACTTCCTTTCTGTCTTCTGCGCATGATCAAAAATCTTCCACTTAATATCTCTCATTACATAAGCAATATAGTTATGTAAATATGGAGTGTTTAAAAAAGTTATTAACGTTAATATCAGTAGCTTAATATCAGTTTTTACCTTGTATCCAAGTTTTCAATTTTTGTGTGATTCATTTAATTGGCAAAATCTTAAAACAAATAAATATGTAAACCCAAATAACGGTAAGTCACAATTGGAAACAATAGAGGAAAATCTAGCGTGGATTCTTCTATTGCGAAAGAACAAAGAGCTTCTCTCGGGTACCACGCATTGATGTCGATGTGGAGCAGACATTAATAATGAAGAAATATATGTGGAATTTAGGAGGAGTCAACAGAATGCATGAAAATATTGGAAGATACCATATCAAAATTACCACAAGGAAGTGATATTAGCAGATGCTGGCATTTCCGATAAAGTTATCAGCCGACAATGTATGACAGCTGTAGCTACTTAATCCATCATATTTCTTATTCTTGTTTTTGTTTTTTAACAGGTTTTTCTGTTGTTTTGTTCGCTGACGAAGGCTTTCTGCCGACACGTTTTTTTCTTTTGTTGTGTTTACTTTTTCAGGTTTAACCCTACTCTGTTTTACTCATTTTTTATTGTACTAACCTAATTGCAGTCTCTCCCCTTATTACCTCGAGCACGAATGCAGTGTCCGTGTCAGTGCAAACTGTTTTCAAAGTAGCCATTTTAATGTATCTAATTTGCCAATGTCTTAATAATGCGATGCATTTTTTTTGTGTTTTTCTTTCATTTAAATCACATTCTTTAGAATTGACTGAAAATTGACTTGTGGACAATTGTTTTAACAAGTTTTGTTTAAATATTTTAAATTAGACAAAAGTGCAGCTATAATGGACAAATAAAACGCTTTTTTATATTATTTACCACAAAACAGTGAAGTTTAGATTTAAAATGTTTCTTTAAATTAAGTAATCTAAGATTTCCACGTCAAAAAAAAAAGTAAATTACCAAAAAAATCAAATAAAAAATAAGCTTAATATATACATAAAAGCCTTACCTCCACTGATGTAGATAGAGCAGAGGTATCCAACTACCTCACCACTAATATTTATTTTAGCGCTTTCAAATTTTAGATCACATTTGATATCAATGATGTTGTTCTCCTTATCCACATACTTTTTCTGACCGTCACATTTCGTTGCGGATTGGTCCGTTCCTGTTACTTTTAATTCTAACTTGATTTCATACAGATTTGGTGATTCTGAAACTAAAATATAATGACCTTAATGAGTTTTGCAGCCACATTTTTAATATCGTTAAAATGTCGATAACATTGTCTTATATATATATATATATATATATATATATATATATATATATATATATATATATATATATATATATATATGAATATATAATTTATTTATTTATTTAAACAAAGATAAATATTTACACTTACAAGTGCATACATAAAAAAGAGAGAAAACTTTAATATCAATTTACTCTTATAACATGTAAAGTTAATTTTAGCAAAAGAAAAAAAAAACATGAAAATCTAACTTTTCTAATATGTACCTTAGATATAAGTGGGTGAACTATTTTTGATACAAGATTTCTAAAGTTATTAAAATTCCCACGGAACTTATGTCATCAATTTTTGTTTCTTTCCTTCATATTATATTTTTAATAATATACAGTTGTACCTCGGTATACGTCCTTAATCCGTTCCTGATCCTTGGACTTATACCAAACATGACGTATACCAAACAGGAAGTATACCAAACAGGACGTATACCAAACAGGACGTACACCAAACAGGACATATACCAAACAGGACGTATACCAAACAGGACGTATACTAAACAGGAAATATACCAAACGTATTTTTCCCCTAAGAAACAAAGGGAAAATAATTCATCCGTTCCAATGAAAAAAATCATATTTTTAATGGCATATTATACATATATTGAGGTGGTTGGATGAAATAATTTAAGCGACTTAAATACATATGTCGAGTATGAGCGTTCATTAGGAATTGTTGCGACTCAATATTATGTTCATTAGTTGTTGAACGCTTTTCCCGCGCTTGACTATTATAGTTAGTGAACGCTCTTCCCGCCATTGTATTTATGACGTATTTTTATGCTGAGTCGTGACGTATTGTCTATGCAGTGTTGTGACGTATGTTTTAGTCGTGCGGCAGTCTTGAGTGGAACCTTGGAGTGATAGGATGTTTATTATATTTACTTAGATATTAAAGTTATAGTTATTATGAAAAGGAGTTGAGTTTGTTAATTGATAGTGAGAATAGTACGACGCTTCAACGTATGAAAGAACTGACGAATGTAATCAATCCAAGAAGACGTTAGGAGTTGACATGGGGGCTTCTCATCCGGGATTGGTGAACCTCGTTATTTTCATACTTGAGGTAAAGTACAAGAACATTCTTATTATTCAACTTTAGTGAAGTTACAACCATCGTCGCATGTTCCCGTATTTCAATGTCGGAGCCCCGCTGCCACCGTGTGTCAAGTTTATATGAGTTGCATACGCCAGTAACTCCATCAACCACCTACGTCCTGTATTAGGCTAGTTATGTCCTAACCTGCAACAGGCTAACTACGCCCTGCCCGTTATCAAGTTGCCAACGTCCTGTTCAGTTCCAGTGAAATAACTACGTCCTGCCCTGTATGAAGTTACCAATGTCGTGTCCAGTTACAGCAAATTAACTACGCCCTGTCCGTTATCAAGTTGCCAACGTCCTGTTCAGTACCAGTGAATCAACTACGCCCGTCGCTGCATCAAGTTATCTACGTCCTGTCGGTAGTGAGCTACCAACTTCGTGTCCAGTGAGCTGTGAAGTCCTGTGGCCTGTCCGGTCACTCAGTTTAACAACGCCCTGTCCTGCTTCAACGAGCCACCAACGTCCCGTCCCGCATCCAGCTGCACATGCCCGATCCTGTATTGGCGAGTTACCCCCGAACTGTCCAGTGTCGGCGATTCGCCTACGTTCTGTCCAGTGAGCTGCCGATGTCCCGTGACCCGTCCCGGTCACCCACACCTCAATGACTGTGTCCCAAGATCGCCATATAGGACAATTGAAGTTTGTGAGAGAACTATTGACAGTAAAGAACCATTGACACTTAATTAAGCCCAGTGTGTGTTTTGAATAATATTTAAATTCTATAGGACATTCCAAGAACCAGGCAAGTTGGATTTTTATTGTTTAAAACATTTTTGGCATTAATTTTCTTATGACTTCTGTATTAACATTTTTTTACCTGGGTAGAACTTAGATTTTTGCTGGAGTTGTTTAAACAGACTGCGATTGGTCCTTAAAACTTAATTATTGTTTATTGCATGATCACCCCTAAATTTTATTGCCATGGAGTATGGGAAATTGAGCCTAGAAGAAATTGAGCGTGTTGGCATATTACTTTCTTATAAGGGAGAAAAACTTGTGGAATTTGTAATGGGAATGTGGGAAAAACAAAGAGAGGAAGAACGTATAGAAACGCCGACATGGCAAGAACACAGAGATAAATACAGAGAGCTACAACGTGTAGCTAAACAGAGAGAGCGAGAAAGTTTTGCTAAACAGAGATATGTAGAACATACAGACAGACCGAGACAGTACGAACCTCGAGATAGACAGAGGCAGTACGAACCTAGAGATAGACAGAGATATTCAGAACATACAGCCAGACCAAGACAGTACGAACCCCGAAATAGACAGAGTCAGTTCGAACCTAGAGATAGACAGAGACATGTACAACATACAGCCAGACCGAGACAGCACGACGAACCCCGAGATAGACAGAATCAGTACAAACCTAGAGATAGACAGAGATATGTAGAACATACAGCCAGACCGAGACAGTACGAAACCCGAGATAGACAGAGACAGTACGAACCCAGATATAGTCAGAGACAATATAAACCCAATAAACTACATGAAGAAATTAGACGTGCGAAATTAGAGGCAGAACGACGGGAAATTATTTTAAATAGACAGGCATATTATTATAACGACAGTGACGATGACGAGAGTCAAGGGGAAGAAATATATTATGTCATTGCCAGCATTCACTGTGAGAATCCCTATAAAATTTTTAATAGAGTTTCTATTAATGTAAGTGAAAACAACTATGTTGATAACGGTGGACATACTCATGATCCTGACCCCAGGCAAGAGCCGGCCTCGCAACCACGGTTCATGGCTAAAGATACTGAGGAACAAAATGATATTAGTGCCTCTGGTGACGACTCAATTTTTTTAAATAGAAATGACAGTGATTTGTTAATTGGTCCGTCTGCTGACGTTAAAAGGGACAACGCTGACCGTGTTGACATACCCCCAGTGGCAAAGGGTACAGATATAGCTTTAGATTCATGTCAAAACGAGGTTGAAGTAGTTGGTGTATCCCAGGAAGTCCAATGTAAAGAAGATAGGGGACGACAATTTAATAAGGTAGAAGTCATTGGAAATGACCTTAGGTGGACATATGTAGGGGATTGTCCCAGTGCCACAGTATGTAATGAATTGGTTGTTATGGAAACGGGCTGCCCTGAAAGCAAAGAGAACCCTGTTCTAATGTCTGGGGACATAATTTTTGTTGTATCTCATGGTGAGCCATCAGATAATGTAAGCCCTGAAGTTAAAGTGTCTGGTTTTTTGTGTGAGGTTGATGAGGTGAGTGTAATCCCTGAGGTGGGGGAAGGAGAGAAAATTGTTGTTGATAATTATTGTGATGTAAATGAGTCACTGTGTAATGTGAGCAAAGGTTGCTCAAATAATGATATTTTTACAGAGATATGTACTGGTAATGAATATGAATTAGTTGATAATGTGAGCCAGGTGTGCTCAGGTTTTGATGTTACTGCAGAGATCTGCAATGAAAATGTATTACAAGTTGTTATGAGCA
>CAXITT010001509.1:19477-37147 GCA_964033795.1 Lymnaea stagnalis
TGAGGATGATTTATTTTGAAATGAGGATTTTTTATTTAGAAATGATGATGCTTGATTTTGAAATGAGGATGTTTTATTTTGAAACAATGATGCTTTATTTTGAAATGAGGATGTTTTATTTTGAAATTTAGATTCTTATTTGAAATGAGGATGCTTTATTTTGAAATGAGGATGTTTTATTTTGAAACAGGGATGCTTTATTTTGAAATGAGGATGTTTTATTTTGAAATGAGGATGTTTTATTTTGAAATGAGGATGTTTCATTTTGAAATGAGGATGTTTTTTTTTGAAATGAGTATGATTTATTTTGAAATGAGGATGTTTAATTTTGAATGAGGATGTTTTTTTTTGAAATTGGGATGTTTTATTTTGAAAAAAGTATGTTTTATTTTGAAATGAGGATGTTTCATTTTGAAATGAGGATGTTTTATTTTGAAATGAGAATGATTTATTTTGAAATGATGATGTTTAATTTTGAAATGTGGATTTTTTATTTTGAAATGAGGATGCCTTATTTTGAAATGAGGATGTTTTATTTTGAAATGAGGATGTTTTATTTTTAAATGAGGATGTTTTATTTTGAAATGATGATGCTTTATTTTAAAATGAGTATGTTTTGTTTTGAAATGAGGATGCTTTATTTTGAAATGAGGGTGTTTTATTTTTAAACAATGATGCTTTATTTTGAAAGGAGGATGTTTTATTTGAAATGAGGATGTTTCATTTTGAAATGACGATGTTTTATTTTAAAATGAGGATGTTTTATTTTGAAAGGAGGATGTTTTATTTTGAAATGACATGTTTTATTTTGAAATGATGATGTTTTATTGTGAAACAATGATGCTTTATTTTGAAAGGAGGGTGTTTTATTTTGAAACAAGTATGCTTTATTTTAAAATGAGGCAGCTTTATTTTGAAATGTTGATGTTTGATTTTGAAATGTGGATGATTTATTTTGAAATGAGGATGTTTTATTTTGAAATGAGGTCTCTTTATTTTTAAATGAGGTTGTTTCATTTTGAAATTAGGATGTTTTATTTTGAAATGAGGATGTTTTATTTTTAAATGAGGATGTTTTATTTTGAAATGATGATGCTTTATTTTGAAATGAGTATGTCTGGTTTTAAAATGAAGATGTTTTATTTTGAAATGAGGATGTTTTGTTTTGAAATGATGATTATTTATTTTGAAATGAGGATGCTTTTTTTTGAAATGAGGATGTTTTATTTTGAAACAAGGATGTTTTATTTTGAAATGAGGATGTTTCATTTTGAAATGAGGATGTTTTATTTTAAAATGAGGATGCTTGATTTTGAAATGAGGATGTTTTATTTTGAAATGAGGATGCTTTATTTTGAAATGAGGATGTTTTATTTTGAAACAAGGATGTTTTATTTTGAAATGAGGATGTTTCATTTTGAAATGAGGATGTTTTATTTTAAAATGAGGATGCTTGATTTTGAAATGAGGATGTTTAATTTTGAAATGAGGTTGTTTTATTTTGAAATGGGGATATTTAATTTTTAAATGAGGATGTTTTATTTTCAAATGATGATTCTTTTTTTTTGAAATGAGTATGTTTTATTTTGAAATGAAGATGATTTATTTTGAAATGAGGATACTTTATTTTGAAATGAGGATTTTTTATTTTGAAACAAGGATGTTTTATTTTGAAATGAGGATGTTTCATTTTGAAATGTGGATGCTTTATTTTGAAATGTTGATGTGTTATTTTGAAATGAGGATATTTCATTTTGAAATGAGTATGTTTTATTTTAAAATGAGGATGCTTGATTTTGAAATGAGGATGTTTTATTTTGAAACAATGATGCTTTATTTTGAAATGAAGATGTTTTATTTTGAAACAAGGATGCTTTATTTTGAAATGTTGATGTTTGATTTTGAAATGAGGATGTTTTATTTTGAAATGAGGATGTTTTATTTTGAAACAATGATGTTTTATTTTGAAATGAGGATGTTTCATTTTGAAATGAGGATGTTTTATTTTAAAATGAGGATGCATGATTTTGAAATGAGGATGTTTTATTTTGAAATAATGATGCTTTATTTTGAAATTAGGATGTTTTATTTTGAAACAAGGATGCTTTATTTTGAAATGTTGATGTTTGATTTTGAAATGAGGATGTTTTATTTTGAAATGAGGATGTTTTATTTTGAAATGATGATGCTTTATTTTGAAATGAGTATGTCTGGTTTTAAAGTAAAGATGTTTTTTTTTTGAAATGAGGATCTTTATTTTGAAATGAGGATGTTTTATTTTGAAACAAGGATGCTTTATTTTGAAATGAAGATGTTTTATTTTGAAATGAGGATGTTTTATTTTGAAATGAGGATGTTTTATTTTGAAATTAGGATGTTTTATTTTTAAATGAGGATGTTTTATTTTCAAATGATGATTCTTTATTTTGAAATGAGTATGTTTTGTTTTCAAATGAGGATGATTTATTTTGAAATGAGGATGCTTTATTTTGAAATGAGGATGTTTTATTTTGAAACAAGGATGTTTTATTTTGAAATGAGGATGTTTCATTTTGAAATGAGGATGTTTTATTTTAAAATGAGGATGCATGATTTTGAAATGAGGATGTTTTATTTTGAAATAATGATGCTTTATTTTGAAATTAGGATGTTTTATTTTGAAACAAGGATGCTTTATTTTGAAATGAGGATGCTTTATTTTGAAATGTTGATGTTTGATTTTTAAATGAGGATGTTTTATTTTGAAATGAGGATGTTTTATTTTGAAATGATGATGCTTTATTTTGAAATGAGTATGTCTGGTTTTAAAATGAGGATGTTTTATTTTGAATTGAGGATGTTTTATTTTGAAATGAGGATGTTTTATTTTGAAATGAGGATGTTTTATTTTGAAATGAGGATGCTTTATTTTGAAATGAGGATGTTTTATTTTGAAAAAAGGATGTTTTATTTTGAAATGAGGATGTTTTATTTTGAAATGAGGATGTTTTATTTTGAAATGAGGATGTTTCATTTTGAAATGAGGATGTTTTATTTTGGAATGAGGATGTCTTCTTTTGAAGCAAGGATGCTTTATTTTGAAATGAGGATAATTTATTTTGAATCAAGGATGCTTTATTTTGAAATGAGGATGTTTTATTTTGAATTGAGGATGTTTTATTTTGAAATGAGGATGTTTTATTTTGAAATGAGGATGTTTTATTTTGAAATGAGGATGCTTTATTTTGAAATGAGGTTGTTTCATTTTGAAATTAGGATGTTTTATTTTTTAATGAGGATGTTTTAATTTGAAATAAGGATGCTTTATTTTTAAATGAGGATGTTTTATTTTGAAATGATGATGCTTTATTTCGAAATGAGTATGTTTTGTTTTGAAATGAGGATGATTTATTTTGAAATGAGGATGCTTTATTTTGAAATGAGGATGTTTTATTTTGAAATTGGGATGTTTTATTTTGAAATAAGTATGTTTTATTTTGAAATGAGGATGTTTCATTTTGAAATGAGGATGTTTTATTTTGAAATGAGAATGATTTATTTTGAAATGAGGATGTTTAATTTTGAAATGAGGATTTTTTATTTTGAAATGAGGATGCCTTATTTTGAAATGAGGATGTTTTATTTTGAAATGAGGATGTTTTATTTTTAAATGAGGATGTTTTATTTTGAAATGATGATGATTTATTTTGAAATGAGGATGCTTTATTTTCAAATGAGGGTGTTTTATTTTGAAACAATGATGCTTTATTTTGAAAGAAGGATGTTTTATTTGAAATGAGAATGATTTATTTTGAAATGAGGATGTTTAATTTTGAAATGAGGATTTTTTATTTTGAAATGAGGATGCCTTATTTTGAAATGAGGATGTTTTATTTTGAAATGAGGATGTTTTATTTTTAAATGAGGATGTTTTATTTTGAAATGATGATGATTTATTTTGAAATGAGGATGCTTTATTTTGAAATGAGGGTGTTTTATTTTGAAACAATGATGCTTTATTTTGAAAGAAGGATGTTTTATTTGAAATGAGGATGTTTCATTTTGAAATGACGATGTTTTATTTTAAAATGAGGATGTTTTATTTTGAAATGATTATGTTTTATTTTGAAATGATTATGTTTTATTTTGAAATGAATATGTTTTATTTTGAAACAATGATGCTTTATTTTAAAAGGAGGATGTTTTATTTTGAAACAAGGATGCTTTATTTTAAAATGAGGCAGCTTTATTTTGAAATGTTGATGTTTGATTTTGAAATGAGGATGCTTTATTTTGAAATGAGGATGTTTTATTTTGAAAGGAGGATGTTTTATTTTGAAATGATTATGTTTTATTTTGAAATGAGCATGTTTTATTTTAAAACAATGATGCTTTATTTTGAAATGAGTATGTTTTGTTTTGAAATGAGGATGATTTATTTTGAAATGAGGATGCCTTATTTTGAAATGAGGATGTTTTATTTTGATACAAGGATGTTTTATTTTGAAATGAGGATGTTTCATTTTGAAATGATTATGTTTTATTTTGAAATGAGGATGTTTTATTTTGAAATGAGGATGTTTCATTTTGAAATGAGGATGTTTTATTTTAAAATGAGGATGCTTGATTTTGAAATGAGGATGTTTTATTTTGAAACAATGATGCTTTATTTTGAAATGAGGATGTTTTATTTTGAAATGTGGATGCTTTACTTTGAAATGAGGATGTTTTATTTTGAAATGAGGATGTTTTATTTTTAAATGAGGATGTTTTATTTTCAAATGATGATTCTTTATTTTGAAATGAGTATGTTTTGTTTTGAAATGAGGATGATTTATTTTGAAATGAGGATGCTTTATTTTGAAATGAGGATGTTTTATTTTGAAACAAGTATGTTTTATTATGAAATGAGGATGTTTCATTTTGAAATGAGGATGTTTTATTTTAAAATGAGGATGCTTGATTTTGAAATGAGGATGTTTTATTTTGAAATTATGATGCTTTATTTTGAAATTAGGATGTTTTATTTTGAAACAAGGATGCTTTATTTTCAAATGAGGATGCTTTATTTTGAAATGTTGATGTTTGATTTTTAAATGAGGATGTTTTATTTTGAAATGATGATGCTTTATTTTGAAATGAGTATGTCTGGTTTTAAAATGAAGATGTTTTATTTTGAAATGAGGATGCTTTATTTTGAAATGAGGATGTTTTATTTTGAAAGGAGGATGTTTTATTTTGAAATGAGGATGTTTTATTTTGAAATGAGGATGTTTTATTTTGAAATGAGGATGTTTTATTTTGAAATGAGGATGTTTTATTTTGAAATGAGGATGTTTTATTTTGAAATGAGGATGTTTTATTTTGAAATGAGGATGTTTTATTTTGAAATGAGGATGTTTTATTTTGAAATGAGGATGTTTTATTTTGAAATGAGGATGTTTTATTTTGAAATGAGGATGTTTTATTTTGAAATGAGGATGTTTTATTTTGAAATGAGGATGTTTTATTTTGAAATGAGGATGTTTTATTTTGAAATGAGGATGTTTTATTTTGAAATGAGGATGTTTTATTTTGAAATGAGGATGTTTTATTTTGAAATGAGGATGTTTTATTTTGAAATGAGGATGTTTTATTTTGAAATGAGGATGTTTTATTTTGAAATGAGGATGTTTTATTTTGAAATGAGGATGTTTTATTTTGAAATGAGGATGTTTTATTTTGAAATGAGGATGTTTTATTTTGAAATGAGGATGTTTTATTTTGAAATGAGGATGTTTTATTTTGAAATGAGGATGTTTTATTTTGAAATGAGGATGTTTTATTTTGAAATGAGGATGTTTTATTTTGAAATGAGGATGTTTTATTTTGAAATGAGGATGTTTTATTTTGAAATGAGGATGTTTTATTTTGAAATGAGGATGTTTTATTTTGAAATGAGGATGTTTTATTTTGAAATGAGGATGTTTTATTTTGAAATGAGGATGTTTTATTTTGAAATGAGGATGTTTTATTTTGAAATGAGGATGTTTTATTTTGAAATGAGGATGTTTTATTTTGAAATGAGGATGTTTTATTTTGAAATGAGGATGTTTTATTTTGAAATGAGGATGTTTTATTTTGAAATGAGGATGTTTTATTTTGAAATGAGGATGTTTTATTTTGAAATGAGGATGTTTTATTTTGAAATGAGGATGTTTTATTTTGAAATGAGGATGTTTTATTTTGAAATGAGGATGTTTTATTTTGAAATGAGGATGTTTTATTTTGAAATGAGGATGTTTTATTTTGAAATGAGGATGTTTTATTTTGAAATGAGGATGTTTTATTTTGAAATGAGGATGTTTTATTTTGAAATGAGGATGTTTTATTTTGAAATGAGGATGTTTTATTTTGAAATGAGGATGTTTTATTTTGAAATGAGGATGTTTTATTTTGAAATGAGGATGTTTTATTTTGAAATGAGGATGTTTTATTTTGAAATGAGGATGTTTTATTTTGAAATGAGGATGTTTTATTTTGAAATGAGGATGTTTTATTTTGAAATGAGGATGTTTTATTTTGAAATGAGGATGTTTTATTTTGAAATGAGGATGTTTTATTTTGAAATGAGGATGTTTTATTTTGAAATGAGGATGTTTTATTTTGAAATGAGGATGTTTTATTTTGAAATGAGAATGTTTTATTTTGAAATGAGGATGTTTTATTTTGAAATGAGGATGTTTTATTTTGAAATGAGGATGTTTTATTTTGAAATGAGGATGTTTTATTTTGAAATGAGAATGTTTTATTTTGAAATGAGGATGTTTTATTTTGAAATGAGGATGTTTTATTTTGAAATGAGGATGTTTTATTTTGAAATGAGGATGTTTTATTTTGAAATGAGAATGTTTTATTTTGAAATGAGGATGTTTTATTTTGAAATGAGGATGTTTTATTTTGAAATGAGGATGTTTTATTTTGAAATGAGGATGTTTTATTTTGAAATGAGAATGTTTTATTTTGAAATGAGGATGTTTTATTTTGAAATGAGGATGTTTTATTTTGAAATGAGGATGTTTTATTTTGAAATGAGGATGTTTTATTTTGAAATGAGAATGTTTTATTTTGAAATGAGGATGTTTTATTTTGAAATGAGGATGTTTTATTTTGAAATGAGGATGTTTTATTTTGAAATGAGGATGTTTTATTTTGAAATGAGAATGTTTTATTTTGAAATGAGGATGTTTTATTTTGAAATGAGGATGTTTTATTTTGAAATGAGGATGTTTTATTTTGAAATGAGGATGTTTTATTTTGAAATGAGAATGTTTTATTTTGAAATGAGGATGTTTTATTTTGAAATGAGGATGTTTTATTTTGAAATGAGGATGTTTTATTTTGAAATGAGGATGTTTTATTTTGAAATGAGAATGTTTTATTTTGAAATGAGGATGTTTTATTTTGAAATGAGGATGTTTTATTTTGAAATGAGGATGTTTTATTTTGAAATGAGGATGTTTTATTTTGAAATGAGGATGTTTTATTTTGAAATGATGATGCTTTATTTTGAAATGAGTATGTCTGGTTTTAAAATGAAGATGTTTTATTTTGAAATGAGGATGCTTTATTTTGAAATGAGGATGTTTTATTTTGAAACAAAGATGCTTTTTTTAAATGAGGATGTTTTATTTGAAATGAGGACGTTTCATTTTGAAATGAGGATGTTTTATTTTGAAATGAGGATGTTTTATTTTGAAATAAGGATGTTTCATTTTGAAATGAGGATGTTTTATTTTGGAATGAGGATGTCTTCTTTTGAAGCAAGGATGCTTTATTTTGAAATGAGGATAATTTATTTTGAATCAAGGATGCTTTTTTTTTTAAATGAGGATGTTTTATTTTGAATTGAGGATGTTTCATTTTGAAATGAGGATGTTTTATTTTGAAATGAGCATGTTTTATTTTGAAATGAGCATGTTTTATTTTAAAACAATGATGCTTTATTTTGAAATGAGTATGTTTTGTTTTTAAATGAGGATGATTTATTTTGAAATGAGGATGCTTTATTTTGAAATGAGGATGTTTTATTTTGAAACAAGGATTTTTTATTTTGAAATGAGGATGTTTCATTTTGAAATGAGGATGTTTTATTTTAAAATGAGGATGCTTGATTTTGAAATGAGGATGTTTTATTTTGAAACAATGATGCTTTATTTTAAAATGAGGATGTTTTATTTTGAAATGTGGATTCTTTATTTTGAAATGAGTATGTTTTGTTTTGAAATGAGGATGATTTCTTTTGAAATGAGGATGCTTTATTTTGAAATGAGGATGTTTTATTTTGAAACAAGGATGTTTTATTTTGAAATGAGGATGTTTCATTTTGAAATGAGGATGTTTTATTTTAAAATGAGGATGCTTGATATGAAATGAGGATGTTTTATTTTGAAATGAGGATGTTTTATTTTGAAATGAGGATGTTTCATTTTGAAATGAGGATGTTTTATTTTGGAATGAGGATGTCTTCTTTTGAAGCAAGGATGCTTTATTTTTAAATGAGGATAATTTATTTTGAATCAAATATGCTTTATTTTGAAATGAGGATGTTTTATTTTGAAAGGAGGATGTTTTATTTTGAAATGAGGATGTTTTATTTTGAAATGAGGATGTTTTATTTTGAAATGAGTTTGCTTTATTTTGAAATGAGGTTGTTTCATTTTGAAATGATGATGTTTCATTTTGAAATGAGGATGTTTTATTTTGAAATGATTATGTTTTATTTTGAAATGAGGATGTTTTATTTGAATCAATGATGCTTTATTTTGAAATGAGGATGTTTTATTTTGAAATGAGGATGTTTTATTTTGAAATGAGGATGTTTTATTTTGAAATGAGGATGTTTTATTTTTAAATGAGGATGTTTTATTTTGAAATGATGATGCTTTATTTTAAAATGAGTATGTTTTGTTTTGAAATGAGGATGATTTTTTTTGAAATGAGGGTGTTTTATTTTGAAACAATGATGCTTTATTTTGAAAGAAGGATGTTTTATTTGAAATGAGGATGTTTCGTTTTGAAATGACGATGTTTTATTTTAAAATAAGGATGTTTTATTTTGAAAGGATGATGCTTTATTTTAAAATGAGTATGTTTTGTTTTGAAATGAGGATGTTTTTTTTTTAAATGAGGGTGTTTTATTTTGAAGCAATGATGCTTTATTTTGAAAGAAGGATGTTTTATTTGAAATGAGGATGTTTCGTTTTGAAATGACGATGTTTTATTTTAAAATAAGGATGTTTTATTTTGAAAGGATGATGTTTTATTTTGAAATGATTATGTTTCATTTTGAAATGAGGATGTTTTATTTTGAAATGAGAATGATTTATTTTGAAATGAGGATGTTTAATTTTGAAATGAGGATTTTATATTTTGAAATGAGGATGCCTTATTTTGAAATGAGGATGTTTTATTTTGAAATGAGGATGTTTTATTTTTAAATGAGGATGTTTTATTTTGAAATGATGATGCTTTATTTTAAAATGAGTATGTTTTGTTTTGAAATGAGGATGTTTTTTTTTGAAATGATCATGCTTTATTTTGAAATGAGGGTGTTTTATTTTGAAACAATGATGCTTTATTTTGAAAGAAGGATGTTTTATTTGAAATGAGGATTTTTCGTTTTGAAATGAGGATGTTTTATTTTGAAATGAGGATGTTTTATTTTGAAATTAGGATGTTTTATTTTTAAATGATGATGCTTTATTTTGAAATGAGTATGTCTGGTTTTAAAATGAAGATGTTTTATTTTGAAATGAGGATGCTTTATTTTGAAATGTGGATGTTTTATTTTGAAATGAGGATGTTTTATTTTGAAATGATTATGTTTTATTTTTAAATGAGCATGTTTTATTTTAAAACAATGATGCTTTATTTTGAAATGAGTATGTTTTGTTTTGAAATGAGGATGATTTATTTTGAAATGAGGATGCTTTATTTTGAAATGAGGATGTTTTATTTTGAAACAAGGATGTTTTATTTTGAAATGAGGATGTTTCATTTTGAAATGAGGATGTTTTATTTTAAAATGAGGATGCTTGATTTTGAAATGAGGATGTTTTATTTTGAAATGAGAATGTTTTATTTTGAAATGAGGATGTTTTATTTTGAAATGAGGATGTTTTATTTTGAAATGAGGATGTTTTATTTTGAAATGAGGATGTTTTATTTTGAAATGAGGATGTTTTATTTTGAAATGAGGATGTTTTATTTTGAAATGAGGATGTTTTATTTTGAAATGAGGATGTTTTATTTTGAAATGAGGATGTTTTATTTTGAAATGAGGATGTTTTATTTTGAAATGAGGATGTTTTATTTTGAAATGAGGATGTTTTATTTTGAAATGAGGATGTTTTATTTTGAAATGAGGATGTTTTATTTTGAAATGAGGATGTTTTATTTTGAAATGAGGATGTTTTATTTTGAAATGAGGATGTTTTATTTTGAAATGAGGATGTTTTATTTTGAAATGAGGATGTTTTATTTTGAAATGAGGATGTTTTATTTTGAAATGAGGATGTTTTATTTTGAAATGAGGATGTTTTATTTTGAAATGAGGATGTTTTATTTTGAAATGAGGATGTTTTATTTTGAAATGAGGATGTTTTATTTTGAAATGAGGATGTTTTATTTTGAAATGAGGATGTTTTATTTTGAAATGAGGATGTTTTATTTTGAAATGAGGATGTTTTATTTTGAAATGAGGATGTTTTATTTTGAAATGAGGATGTTTTATTTTGAAATGAGGATGTTTTATTTTGAAATGAGGATGTTTTATTTTGAAATGAGGATGTTTTATTTTGAAATGAGGATGTTTTATTTTGAAATGAGGATGTTTTATTTTGAAATGAGGATGTTTTATTTTGAAATGAGGATGTTTTATTTTGAAATGAGGATGTTTTATTTTGAAATGAGGATGTTTTATTTTGAAATGAGGATGTTTTATTTTGAAATGAGGATGTTTTATTTTGAAATGAGGATGTTTTATTTTGAAATGAGGATGTTTTATTTTGAAATGAGGATGTTTTATTTTGAAATGAGGATGTTTTATTTTGAAATGAGGATGTTTTATTTTGAAATGAGGATGTTTTATTTTGAAATGAGGATGTTTTATTTTGAAATGAGGATGCTTTATTTTGAAATGAGGGTGTTTTATTTTGAAACAATGATGCTTTATTTTGAAAGAAGGATGTTTTATTTGAAATGAGGATGTTTCGTTTTGAAATGACGATGTTTTATTTTAAAATGAGGATGTTTTATTTTGAAATGATTATGTTTTATTTTGAAATGATGATGTTTTATTTTGAAACAATGATGCTTTATTTTGAAATGAGGATGTTTTATTTTGAAATGAGGACTCTTTATTTTGAAATGAGGTTGTTTCATTTTGAAATTAGGATGTTTTAGTTTGAAATGAGGATGTTTTATTTTGAAATGAGGATGTTTCATTTTTAAATGAGGATGTTTTATTTTGAAATGATGATGCTTTATTTTGAAATGAGTATGTCTGGTTTTAAAATGAAGATGCTTTATTTTGAAATGAGGATGCTTTATTTTGAAATGAGGATGTTTTATTTTGAAATGAGGATGTTTTATTTTGAAATGATTATGTTTTATTTTGAAATGAGCATGTTTTATTTTAAAACAATGATGCTTTATTTTGAAATGAGTATGTTTTGTTTTGAAATGATGATGATTTATTTTGAAATGAGGATGCTTTATTTTGAAATGAGGATGTTTTATTTTGAAACAAGGATGTTTTATTTTGAAATGAGGATGTTTCATTTTGAAATGAGGATGTTTGATTTTAAAATGAGGATGCTTGATTTTGAAATGAGGATGTTTTATTTTGAAACAATGATGCTTTATTTTGAAATGAGGATGTTTTATTTTGAAATGTGGATTCTTTATTTTGAAATGAGTATGTTTTGTTTTGAAATGAGAATGATTTATTTTGAAATGAGGATGCTTTATTTTGAAATGAGGATGTTTTATTTTGAAACAAGGATGTTTTATTTTGAAATGAGGATGTTTCATTTTGAAATGAGGATGTTTTATTTTAAAATGAGGATGCTTGATTTTGAAATGAGGATGTTTTATTTTGAAATAATGATGCTTTATTTTGAAATTAGGATGTTTTATTTTGAAACAAGGATGCTTTATTTTCAAATGAGGATGCTTTATTTTGAAATGTTGATGTTTGATTTTTAAATGAGGATGTTTTATTTTGAAATGAGGATGTTTTATTTTGAAATGATGATGCTTTATTTTGAAATGAGTATGTCTGGTTTTAAAATGAAGATGTTTTATTTTGAAATGAGGATGCTTTATTTTGAAATGAGGATGTTTTATTTTGAAATGAGGATGTTTTATTTTGAAATGAGGATGTTTTATTTTGAAATGAGGATGTTTTATTTTGAAATGAGGATGTTTTATTTTGAAATGAGGATGTTTTATTTTGAAATGAGGATGTTTTATTTTGAAATGAGGATGTTTTATTTTGAAATGAGGATGTTTTATTTTGAAATGAGGATGTTTTATTTTGAAATGAGGATGTTTTATTTTGAAATGAGGATGTTTTATTTTGAAATGAGGATGTTTTATTTTGAAATGAGGATGTTTTATTTTGAAATGAGGATGTTTTATTTTGAAATGAGGATGTTTTATTTTGAAATGAGGATGTTTTATTTTGAAATGAGGATGTTTTATTTTGAAATGAGGATGTTTTATTTTGAAATGAGGATGTTTTATTTTGAAATGAGGATGTTTTATTTTGAAATGAGGATGTTTTATTTTGAAATGAGGATGTTTTATTTTGAAATGAGGATGTTTTATTTTGAAATGAGGATGTTTTATTTTGAAATGAGGATGTTTTATTTTGAAATGAGGATGTTTTATTTTGAAATGAGGATGTTTTATTTTGAAATGAGGATGTTTTATTTTGAAATGAGGATGTTTTATTTTGAAATGAGGATGTTTTATTTTGAAATGAGGATGTTTTATTTTGAAATGAGGATGTTTTATTTTGAAATGAGGATGTTTTATTTTGAAATGAGGATGTTTTATTTTGAAATGAGGATGTTTTATTTTGAAATGAGGATGTTTTATTTTGAAATGAGGATGTTTTATTTTGAAATGAGGATGTTTTATTTTGAAATGAGGATGTTTTATTTTGAAATGAGGATGTTTTATTTTGAAATGAGGATGTTTTATTTTGAAATGAGGATGTTTTATTTTGAAATGAGGATGTTTTATTTTGAAATGAGGATGTTTTATTTTGAAATGAGGATGTTTTATTTTGAAATGAGGATGTTTTATTTTGAAATGAGGATGTTTTATTTTGAAATGAGGATGTTTTATTTTGAAATGAGGATGTTTTATTTTGAAATGAGGATGTTTTATTTTGAAATGAGGATGTTTTATTTTGAAATGAGGATGTTTTATTTTGAAATGAGGATGTTTTATTTTGAAATGAGGATGTTTCATTTTGAAATGAGGATGTTTTATTTTGGAATGAGGATGTCTTCTTTTGAAGCAAGGATGCTTTATTTTGAAATGAGTATAATTTATTTTGAATCAAGGATGCTTTATTTTGAAATGAGGATGTTTTATTTTGAATTGAGGATGTTTTATTTTGAAATGAGGATGTTTTATTTTTTAATGAGGATGTTTTATTTTTAAATGAGGATGATTTTTTTTAAATGAGGATACTTTATTTTGAAACGAGAATGTTTTATTTTGAAATGAGGATGTTTTATTTTGAAATGAGGATGTTATATTTTGAAAGGAGGATGTTTTATTTTGAAATGATTATGTTTTATTTTGAAACAAGGATGCTTTATTTTGAAAGGAGCATGTTTTATTTTGAAATGAGGATGTTTCATTTTGAAATGAGGATGTTTTATTTTAAAATGAGGATTTTTATTTTGAAAGGAGGATGTTTTATTTTGAAATGAGGATGTTTTATTTTGAAATGACGATGTTTTATTTTGAAACAAGGATGCTTTATTTTAAAATGAGGATACTTTATTTTTAATTGAGGATGTTTTATTTTGAAATGAGTATGTTTTATTTTGAAATGAGGATGTTTCATTTTAAAATGAGGATGTTTTATTTTGAAATGATTATGTTTTATTTTGAATTGAGGATGTTTAATTTTGAAATGAGGATGTTTTATTTTGAAATGTGGATGCTTTATTTTGAAATATGAGGATGTTTCATTTTAAAATGAGGATGTTTTATTTTGAAATGATTATGTTTTATTTTGAATTGAGGATGTTTAATTTTGAAATGAGGATGTTTTATTTTGAAATGTGGATGCTTTATTTTGAAATTAGGTTTGTTTTATTTTGAAATGAGGATGTTTAATTTTTAAATGAGGATCTTTTATTTTGAAATGATGATGCTTTATTTTGAACTGAGTATGTTTGGTTTTGAAATGAGGATGATTTATTTTAGAATGAGGATGCTTGTTTTGAAATGAGGATGTTTTATTTTGAAACAAGGATGCTTTATTTCGAAAGGAGGATGTTTTATTTTGAAATGAGGATGTTTCATTTTGAAATGAGGATGTTTTATTTTGAAATGAGGATGTTTTATTTTTAAAGGAGGATGTTTTATTTTGAAATTATTATGTTTTATTTTGAAATGAGGATGCTTTATTTTGAAATTTTGATGTTTGATTTTGAAATGAGGATGATTTATTTTGAAATGAGGATGTTTTATTTTGAAATGATGATGCTTGATTTTGAAACAATGATGCTTTATTTTGAAATGAGGATGTTTTATTTTGAAATTAGGATTTTTATTTTGAAATGAGAATGTTTTATTTTGAAATGTGGATGCTTTATTTTGAAATGAGGATGTTTTATTTTGAAATGAGGATGTTTTATTTTTAAATGAGGATGTTTTATTTTGAAATGATGATGCTTTATTTTGAAATGAGTATGTTTGGTTTTGAAATGAGGATGATTTATTTTGAAATGAGGATTGTTTATTTTGAAATGAGGATGTTTTATTTTGAAACAAGGATGCTTTATTTTGAAAGGAGCATGTTTTATTTTGAAATGAGGATGTTTCATTTTGAAATGAGGATGTTTTATTTTAAAATGAGGATGCTTTATTTTGAAATTTTGATGTTTTATTTTGAAATGATGATGCTTGATTTTGAAACAATGATGCTTTATTTTGAAATGAGGATGTTTTATTTTGAAATTAGGATTTTTATTTTGAAATGAGGATGTTTTATTTTGAAATGAGGATTTTTTATTTTGAAATGATTATGTTTTATTTTGAAATGAGGATGCTTTATTTTAAAACAATGATGCTTTATTTTGAAATGAGGATGTTTTATTTTGAAATGAGGTCGTTTTATTTTGAAATGAGGATGTTTTATTTTGAAATTAGGATGCTTTATTTTGAAATGAGGATGTTTTATTTTGAAACAAGGATGCTTTTTTTAAAATGAGGATGTTTCATTTTGAAATGAGGATGTTTCATTTTGAAATAAGGATGTTTTATTTTGAATTGAGGATGTTTTATTTAGAAATGAGGATGTTTTATTTTGAAATGAGGATGTTTTATTTTGAAATAATAATGCTTTATTTTGAAATGAGGATGTTTTCTTTTGAAATGAGGATGCTTTATTTTGAAATGAGGATGTTTTATTTTGAAACAAGGATTCTTTATTTTGAAATGAGGATGTTTTATTTTGAAATGAGGATTTTCATTTTAAAATGAGGATGTTTTGTTTTGAAAGGAGGATGTTTTATTTTGAAATGAGGATGTTTCATTTTGAAATGAGGATGTTTTATTTTAAAATGAGGATGCTTTATTTTGAAATTTTGATGTTTTATTTTGAAATGATGATGCTTGATTTTGAAACAATGATGCTTTATTTTGAAATGAGGATGTTTTATTTTGAAATTAGGATTTTTATTTTGAAATGAGGATGTTTTATTTTGAAATGAGGATGTTTTATTTTGAAATGATTATGTTTTTTTTTGAAATGAGGATGCTTTATTTTAAAACAATGATGCTTTATTTTGAAATGAGTATGTTTGGTTTTGAAATGAGGATGATTTATTTTGAAATGAGGATTGTTTATTTTGAAATGAGGATGTTTTATTTTGAAACAAGGATGCTTTATTTTGAAAGGAGCATGTTTTATTTTGAAATGAGGATGTTTCATTTTGAAATGAGGATGTTTTATTTTAAAATGAGGATGTTTTATTTTGAAATTTTGATGTTTTATTTTGAAATGATGATGCTTGATTTTGAAACAATAATGCTTTATTTTGAAATGAGGATGTTTTATTTTGAAATTAGGATTTTTATTTTGAAATGAGGATGTTTTATTTTGAAATGAGGATGTTTTATTTGAAATGATTATGTTTTATTTTGAAATGAGGATGCTTTATTTTAAAACAATGATGCTTTATTTTGAAATGAGGATGTTTGATTTTGAAATGAGGTCGTTTTATTTTGAAATGAGGATGTTTTATTTTGAAATTAGGATGCTTTATTTTGAAATGAGGATGTTTTATTTTGAAACAATGATGCTTTATTTTGAAACAATGATGCTTTTTTTTAAAATGAGGATGTTTCATTTTGAAATGAGGATGTTTCATTTTGAAATGAGGATGTTTTATTTTGAATTGAGGATGTTTTATTTAGAAATGAGGATGTTTTATTTTGAAATGAGGATGTTTTATTTTGAAATAATAATGCTTTATTTTGAAATGAGGATGTTTTCTTTTGAAATGAGGATGCTTTATTTTGAAATGAGGATGTTTTATTTTGAAACAAGGATTCTTTATTTTGAAATGAGGATGTTTTATTTTGAAATGACGATGTTTTATTTTGAAATGAGGATGTTTCATTTTGAAATGAGGATGTTTTATTTTGAAATGAGGATGTTTTATTTTGAAATTAGGATGTATAATTTTGAAATGAGGATGTTTTATTTTGAAATGTGGATGCTTTATTTTGAAATGAGGATGTTTTATTTTGAAATGAGGATGTTTTATTTTTAAATGAGGATGTTTTTTTTTTGAAATGATTATGCTTTATTTTGAAATGAGTATGTTTGGTTTTGAAATGAGAATGATTTATTTTGAAATGAGGATGCTTTATTTTAAAATGAGGATGCTTTATTTTTAAATGAGGATGTTTTATTTTGAAACAAGGATGCTTTATTTTGAAATAGGATGTTTTTTTTTTGAAATGAGGATGTTTTGTTTTGAAACAATGATGCTTTATTTTGAAATGAGGATGTTTTATTTTGAAACAAGGATGCTAAATTTTAAAATGAGGATGCTTTATTTTGAAATGTTGATGTTTGATTTTGGAATGAGGATGTTTAATTTTGAAATGAGGATGTTTTATTTCGAAATGAGGATGTTTTATTTTGAAATGTTGATGCTTTATTTTGAAATGAGGATGTTTTATTTTGAAATGAGGATGTTTAATTTTTAAATGAGGATGTTTTATTTTGAAAAGATGATTATTTATTTTGAAATGAGTATGTTTGGTTTTGAAATGAGGATGATTTATTTTGAAATGAGGATGCTTTATTTTGAAATGAGGATGTTTTATTTTGAAACAAAGATGCTTTATTTTGAAAGGAGCATGTTTTATTTTGAAATGAGGATG
>CAXITT010001510.1:43099-63512 GCA_964033795.1 Lymnaea stagnalis
TGTAAAAATGTCTGGTGTGGGTGGATGAATAGACCTATGGTGTTGTTTTGCTTATATGTTGTTTTTATTTCATTTATGTATTTTATTTTAATATTATGATTATGCCTCTTTGCTATATATGTACAGCGCGGTGAGCCCAGCCCTAGGCCGGGGTACCGCGCTATATAAGACCACTTATTATTATTATTATTATTAACTATATCAGTAGGTAGCAACATGGAACATGTCTAGTTGATAACTATATCAATAAGTAGCAACATGGAACATGTCTAGTTGAGAACTATATCAGTAGGTAGCAACATGGAACATGTCTAGTTGATAACTATATAAGTAGGTAGCAACATTAAACATGTCTAGTTGAGAACTTTATAAGTAAGTAGCAACATTAAACATGTCTAGTTGAGACCTACATAAGTAGGTAGCAACATTGAACATGTGAGAACTATTAAAGTAGGTTCTTATACAGGACCTTTCGTATCAATCACTTTATTAACTTTTAGCCATAACGGACATGTCTATTTAAAAACTATAGTAGTAGGTAAACATATCTCTTTGTCAACTAAATATGTTTGTTTGATATGGGATAAGTCTTGTGTAGAGAATATTCAATTTGACATTTATTTTAACATCAAATTGTAATTTTTCTCTATTTATGATCTTTATGGCTACCTACTGATATAGTTTTCTTTATGGCTATTTACTCATATAGTATTTTTATGGCTACCTACAGATATAGTTTTCTTTATGGCTACCTACTGATATACTTTTCTTTATGGCTACTTACTCATATAGTTTTCTTTATGGCTACCTACTGATATAGTTTTTATGGCTACCTACTGATATACTTTTCTTTATGGCTACCTACTGATATAGTTTTCTTTATGGCTACCTACTGATATACTTTTCTTTATGGCTACCTACTGATATACTTTTCTTTATGGCTACCTACTGATATAGTTTTCTTTATGGCTACCTACTGATATACTTTTCTTTATGGCTACCTAGTGATATACTTTTCTTTATTGCTACCTACTGATATAGTTTTCTCTATGGCTACCTACTGATATAGTTTTCTTTATGGCTACCTACTGATATAGTTTTCTCTATGGCTACTTACTGATATATTTTTCTTTATGGCTACCTACTGATATAGTTTTCTTTATGGCTACCTACTGATATAGTTTTCTTTATGGCTACCTACTGATATAGTTTTCTCTATGGCTACTTACTGATATACTTTTCTTTATGGCTACCTACTGATATAGTTTTCTTTATGGCTACCTACTGATATAGTTTTCTTTAAGGCTACCTACAGATATAGTTTTCTTTATGACTACCTACTGATATAGTTTTATTTATGGCTACCTACTGATATACTTTTCTTTATGGCTACCTACTGATATCGTTTTCAACTGAGCATGCCGAGTATGGTCACATTTCATGAGACTAATTTCACCACCAAAAAAAGATATAATCTCAGTTAATGAAATTAATTCTTTTTTTTTTTTTAATTGTACATTACTTTGGTGTGTAATATTTTCTTTCCTGAAATTGTTGTTGAAATAAAATACGTTGTGTACAATTTGGTTGGTCGTTGTATTTGTTAATTCATACAATTATCACACTGTCATGAGTAAAATACATATGTATTAGACATTTATGACATATTAATTACGAGTTAAAGAGAGTTTAAAAAAGTATAAATAAAACTAAAACTCTTCTATATCTCTCTCTATCTCTCTATATCTCTATATCTCTATCTCTCTATCTCTCTATCTCTCTATCTCTCTATCTCTCTATCTCTCTATCTCTCTATCTCTCTATCTCTCTATCTCTCTATCTCTCTATCTCTCTATCTCTCTATCTCTCTATCTCTCTATCTCTCTTTCTCTCTATCTCTCTATCTCTCTATCTCTCTATCTCTCTATCTCTCTATCTCTCTATCTCTCTATCTCTCTATCTCTCTATCTCTCTATATCTCTATCTCTCTATCTCTCTATCTCTCTATCTCTCTATCTCTCTATCTCTATTTCTCATTTCCTCTCTATCAGAGGCTAGCAAGGCTCAACCTAATGAATGACCGGAAACTTTAACAGAAAATATACGCTTTTAAGAAAATGTAAAATGTTTTTCTTCTCTTTGGAATTTTTCTTTAAAATGAAGAAATCATTGAAATGTTTTTACAGTTATTTAACATGTGTTGTTAAATGTGTTGCATTCATGTGTTAAATCACGTATATGTAAATGTAACACATGTTTTCCAGTTTGTTTCGCACAAGACCCCTAAGTTTATTTAACAATATCTAACATAGACTTATATACTAAACATTGATTGATTGAGCTCGAACAATCATGATGCACATTGCTTTAATTGTCCACATCAGAATTGTTGTTTAAATCCAATTAGATCTGCCTTTACTAATTTTTAGTTTTGGAAAACTTATATTTTTTCATCCATTTACATGCTATATAAAGAAAGTAATATAACAAATATATTCTTAGTTTTCTACAAAAATCTACTTTTAATTTTAAAGGTCAAGGCCAAACTGGCTAGGCATTTTGTAGTACAATAAGAAATGAAATATGTTGACTTTTTGAGCAATAAATATAAAAACAAGTATTAAGGCTATTCCATGAAATGAATGATTTAGACAGTATTTCCTGTGTTCTTCCTATTATAAAAATATCCATATCATGTTTCGTTTCACAATATAATTTTAAATCACCATTTTAGCTCATGTAAAAAAAATATAAATATTAAAACACTTTTTTGACACGTCAGATTCTCTAATTTCCTAACAATTCTAAAGTGATGTTTACATTTCTGTTTTAACGTTAAATAATGTCTTCAAGAGAATCAGCTTATATTTCTAAAAGGAATAATACCTAGCCTTGTGGATTTTGCCCTACAAAGTCTACACCATGGTCACAGTGTGACGGACTGATGCAAGCAACAACAACAAAAACAAGAAAAATAAAACAAAACAATTAATTATTTTTTTGATTTTATAGTTTTATGGTTCACAGGACTATTTTCTATTTGATCTGAGAAACCTAGGGAAATAAAAAATATTTTCTAATGGAATTCAAAGTGATTTGAATATTATATTCCGAATAATACTAGGCTTAGATGGATGGATGGTGTAGAAAAAGATGTACATCGGCAAGGGAGCTAAGGATAGAAAAGGAAAACCTTGGATTTGTCTGAGTGGAAGGAAGTGATGACGCAGCCCATAGTCTTACACGGGCTGTAGTGCCATAAAGATACCAAAAGGCATAAGACATATATGTCATTATAAATTTTAAAATATTGATCTTTTGTGTTAGGAGCCCAAATTTCACTGTTTTAAAATACATGATTTAATTTCGACAGCAGTTGTTATAGCTGTAGAGTTTAAGGATCCTCAATTTACATATAAACTATAGCCAACTGTTAGGGTAAACGTGTCTCAATTTTATTGAGTACAAAAATACTTCAAAATTTTGTATTTGAAATAGAATAACTTACAGTCAAATATATAAAAATTATTCGACCACTCTACTTAAATGGTTAATTCAGGTATATATATATTTTTTTAATGAACATCCTTTTATAAGATCAAATAATAACGTTAAACTGGAGATGGCGTCGGTGGGTCGTCGAGCTCTACCTCTCAATACCCTTCCCCCAGCACACCTCCAAACTGGCCAGAATCCGGGTCTCCCAGCTGCCAGACCACGTGGAAGCACGCCGAAAACATTTCCTTTGGCCTAGGGTACGTCCGGTCGACTGAAAACGATGCTTTTAAAGTGTTCGCGGTCCACTCTCTATGGGTCAAAACGATCTTGGTTCCTCTCGGGGGAGGGGGGGTGGCCTAGCGTTGTCACCCCCCCCCCCCCAAAAAAAAAAAAAGAAGAAGTTCGAGAATTCCCCCCCCCCCCCAAAAAAAAAAAAAGGAGTTGTTCGGGTATTGCCGCAACCTAGACCTCACATCCATTACCGGCAACTTCAGATCAACTAAATCATTCTATATATAGACCGAGCCACTTAACATAATTATCTCTAAAAAGTCAAAACTTAAAGCAGTTTCTACAATAGTCCCTACTTTATGAAATAATTGAAAATGAAATATTCAGGCGTTTGTGATGATGTGTTGATGAGATGGCATTGACAAGTTCAATTGATTCTACAAGTCATTGTGTGATGATGTGTTGATGAGATGGCATTGGCAAGTTCAATTGATTCTACAAGTCATTGTCTTTCACACGCTCGTATTGAATGTTAATTTGAAATTGAATTTTCTCTAACGTCAACGTTTAAAGAACAAGGTAATTATGGACTGGCATAGTTGATAAGAGGGTTTTAAAAACTATAATTCTAGATTTCTATCGAAGTAGTTTTGATAGACTCCTTAGTTGTCATTATATCCATGCTGGGGACTGGGGTTTAAGAATGCAAACCTAGGAAGCGCAATGGTATTTGAGCTATGGTTTATTAGAACAATTGTGGGTTGGAGGATTTATCCATTTGTTTATTAGTGGCGAAATCTTCTACGTGGATTGATGGTTCTTGATTGAATTCTACAAACATATCATACAAAACAAATCAGAAATGCACTTTTGAAAACAAACTTGATAATTTAAAGCTAGATGGAGCCCGCAAAACATTGGCGACAGCAAAGCCTGTGACTGTCAATCTATCCTCTTCAATTTTCTTGATATTAGCGTCATTTAAACAAAACAAAACGCTACACATCTGCATATAACAATTGATTTATAAAATTACAATCTTTAATTTCCGTCACAAAGAAAAAATAAAATGTTCTCAAATCTGTTTGTTAAGAATCAAGGCTGGATGCTCAGAAGCCTGGTTTTGTTTTGAGGTCACGAACTTTTCCTAGGCTAATTGCATTTCTTCAACTTCTGCAGTACGTGCATTGTCTTCCCCAGGATTTCAATAGCCCGCTCCAGTTTCTCAATCCTCTTCTGACTCTCTGGTTCACAGATATCTGTTTGAGACCCATCATTTTGCAGTTTTCTCACTGTTCTGACAATTTCTTCCCTGTCTTTCCACCATCGATTGATCGAGGGGCGCCTCCGTTCTGGGTCTGTACTGTTCAGCTTGGAAAGAGTAAAGACAAGTTTGATTTTTAGAGCCTCTCAGATTTAAACAAAAATAGTTTATTGTCCTTTTACTTTTAAAATAAAATGTTAATTTATTTTTTATTTGCCTTCAAATATAAATTGATTTTTGTGTTTTATTTAAATTCTTACATTTGTCCATGGTTTTTGGTCTCTCTTCCCAAGAGCGCCTACAACAATCTTACCAACAGCGTACAGAACAGCCGCATTTTTAACACTTTTCCAAACTTTCTTAAAAAATCCCCGTTTTGTGAGTTGAGGATCAGGCTGGTCAGTTTCTTCAGGAGAAAATTCCTACAATGAACATAATAACAATGATAAGTCAGTTTCTTCAGGACAAAATTCCTGCAATGAACATAATAACAATGCTAGTGGGCATGAGAGAGAAAATAAAAGCTAATTGAATGACCATCTAAAAATAACGAAATCTTAAATAATGTCCACGTTCTTCTTCATTTCCTTTTCAACTCTTTATTGGATCGTAGTCCATCAACCATTTCTTAGCACGTCGTTTGATATTTAGAATTATTAAACTCTTTCCCGTCCTTAGTACTTCTTTGTAGACATATATTCGTCATGTAATTTTTATGTCCATATTTCCCCAACAAGATGTCAGAGCAAAACATGATTTCTGTGTCGACTTAACAAGTAACTCTTTTAATTTTATTTAAATTATATTATAATTTTATTTTAAGGTATGACAAATTACATAACAGCTTTAAGCTTAATCCAGCTCCAACTTAATATGCTAACTTTAACCAGAAAATTGCAAATGGATGGCCTAATAATTTTTTTTTAACTTAAACTAACAACTCGACGTACTTGACAGACTGTCTTCGCAGCATTTTTCACAGTTTTCTCTACTTGTTTGTCCAATTCGTCTCTTGTGTCATGGTCGCGGTCATCTTGGCAGCAAACACTGGTAGTCAACACAAGCAGAGCCAATAGCTTTGCAAATGTGGAAAGTTTCATGTTTAAGTGTTTCTGAAATAGACCCCAATGTATGTTTAAGAAAGACACAACTTCAGATATTATTGTTCGTCCTTCACATGTAACGATCAGCAAGGCTTGAGTAACAGCCTTGAATCCATTTGCAGTTTGTTTAAATTGTTTAAAGCTTGCTCAATTCATCAGCCTCCTTCTTTCGTCTTTGCTAAATTTCTTGTTTCCATTGGCAAGACGAAGAGAAATAGACGACGATAGAACTGATGTCCAGCAGTGTTTCTTGTCTCTTGTTGTGCCTTTTCTGTCTTTGACGTCATAGCAGTTCATTGTGTCAATTGAATACCGCATACAGGACTCCATCTCTGTGGTTACTTTCAGAGTGTGTCTTCTTCTAGAAGTGAGCCGTATAAGGTAAACGAGTCACATCCATTGGAGTATTGGTTTTATTTTTGCTTGTCTGTGTTCGCATGGCATATTGCTCAATTATAACTATAATTGATATTACAAAAAAAATTGGGGCTTGACTCAGTTTAGACTACTCGGCCACCCAGCGTAATTACAAAGGAATACTTACTTATAAATATGTCAGGTATACTAGACAATAGAGAATGAATAACTTAAATAAAAAATTATTTTCATACAAATATCAGATATTGAGTTATGGCGAAAAGTTTTGATATTTACAAGATGTTTAGCAAACTCAGCTTACCCGTAAGTCGGTGAAATACATAATGTCGTATAATCCATTTTTGGGGTGTGTTCTATACTGAACATCTGGTTATCTGCATCGTCATAAACGTCAAAGCTCGAAACGAATATCATTAAACCAGGGAGTTAGTAAATATTGGCCCAGTACTAGAATACAATGACGGTTATCCTTTGATTACTTTGTGTGCAATTGTTTGGTTTCAGTGAAGAGGTCTCTTTAAAGAATCCTACTTTGTATTGGTTGGTATTGGAGCGCAAGGGGCAGATGGCAGTTTGTTTGAATGTCGGCATAGGAAAATACATTCTTAAAGAGAACAAATAGTTCAAGCTTAAAATGATTTCTTAAAAGCAATTTGAACCTATTACTGGGGACAGTGAACATATAATATAAAGCAGAGCGGGGGGTGGTGTGGTTTATCATTTCGTTATGTTGTGCTAGATGAGTGGTTGGGTAGAGATTAAACTTTATTTGTGTGGTTTATCATTTCGTTATGTTGTGCTAGATGAGTGGTTGGGTAGAGATTAAACTTTATTTGTGTGGTTTATCATTTCGTTATGTTGTGCTAGATGAGTGGTTGGGTAGAGATTAAACTTTATTTGTGTGGATTATCATTTCGTTATGTTGTGCTGGATGGGTGGTTGGGTAGAGATTAAACTTTATTTGTGTGGTTTATCATTTCGTAATGTTGTGCTAGATGGGTGGTTGGGTAGAGATTAAACTTTATTTGTGTGGTTTATCATTTCGTTACGTTGTGCTAGATGGGTGGTTGGGTAGAGATTAAACTTTATTTGTGTGGTTTATCATTTCGTTATGTTGTGCTAGATGGGTGGTTGGGTAGAGATTAAACTTTATGTGTGTGGTTTATCATTTCGTTATGTTGTGCTAGATGAGTGGTTGGGTAGAGATTAAACTTATTTTACAAGTGGTTCATTTTATTATTATAATTATTTTTAAAAACATTTTCTGCTTTTCAAATTGATAAATTTAACATAGGTTATTGATGCCAAAATATAGTGTGTTTTTTCTTAAAATATCAGTACATAATCTTTAAAAAATCTAGCCAAAGCCTTGAAATTGGCTAGTTTTGTAAATGTATTCAATTTTATAGGAGTTGGGGATTAGTTGGTCTCTAGAAATGTATGATAGTATGTGGAAAGTTAAGAACAATTATGTATAAGGTTAAAAGGGGTAAGGAGTTTGTCAAACATAACATATATCTGTGATATGTGTATGAATGTGTGCAAGCCTCATTTTAGAGTCATAGGCCATCATCACTTCCCCCACCATTTGTTTTCTATATTGAGGTCGACGTTTGAGTGTGCTATTCTATTCTTTACCCAATCTTCCTTTTATTGGAATCCAGTTGAGGTCGACGTTTGAGTGTGCTATTCTATTCTTTACCCACTCTTCCTTTTATTGGAATCCAGTTGAGGTCGACGTTTGAATGTGCTATTCTATTCTTTACCCACTCTTCCTTTTATTGGGATCCAGTTGAGGTCGACGTTTGAATGTGCTATTCTATTCTTTACCCATTCTTCCTTTTATTGGGATCCAGTTGAGGTCGACGTTTGAATGTGCTATTCTATTCTTTACCCACTCTTCCTTTTATTGGAATCCAGTTACGTTGGAATACGCTCCGTTTGTTATAAAGAAATCGATCAGAATTTATTGTCTAAAGGTAACTGATTTGATGCAGACATATAGGCCGGCAGCACAACTACCTGAAATGGAGTCTTTTTGCTTGACCTCAAATACATCGACGACTCGGTATACTATTGCAATAGTGTAACCCTTACTTAGTATGGGTTGAAATCAGTATTTGTATTTCTTAAGGAATTAAACTTTTTTAAGTTCTTTGGTGACGTTAACATTATTTTTCTGTATATTTAATTTTTTTTTATTTTTATACCATTTAACTGTACAATTAATTGAATAATGCTACGTCTTCTCACGACTGACGCCAAACAAGTAAAACTCGTTTAAAAATAAGTCCATTCGGAAAAAAAAAATCGTTTTTCTCTTTATTTACTTTTTGTATTTTGCTTTGATTTTATCGTTTCTAATCAGGTAAATGAAATGTCGTCATCTGCACTTTTAAATGAGACATGTTTGCATTCTTTCTTGACATTTAATCAATGACGCTATCCCTGTATTCAAAAACTTTACAAAATGCTTAAGGTTCACAATAAAATTCTACATTTCGAAATAGAAAGTACTTCATATATATGCTCTGATTTGAAATTGGCTTCAAATTATAGACCTGACTGTCTAGCAGGGCAAGTCTCTGCCCAAGCACAACACAATTGGCCAAATACCCAACTGGGTGTCAAGGCCTGGTTCAAAGACACATTCTGGAATGTTCCAATGATTAGGAAAACGTCGAGGCAGCCCGTACTCTTTACAAGACAATGTCACAATCCAACAGAAAAGGAGATCAATGGTGGCGATTTAAACTCGAGCACCAGAGCCTCATAAGAACAGACCGTTGTTCTTCTCACTGCTACTTGAACATCCGCTTGGGGACACCAGCTTCCATCAGAGCCTCATAAGAACAGACCGTTGTTCTTCTCACTGCTACTTGAACATCCGCTTGGGGACACCAGCTTCCATCAGAGCCTCATAAGAACAGACCGTTGTTCTTCTCACTGCTACTTGAACATCCGCTTGGGGACACCAGCTTCCATCAGAGCCTCATTAAAACAGACCGTTGTTCTTCTCACTGCTACTTGAACATCCACTTGGGGACACCAGCTTCCATCAGAGCCTCATAAAAACAGACCATTGTTCTTCTCACTGCTACTTGAACATCCTCGTGGGGACACCAGCTTCAATCAGAGCGGACAATCGCCGGAGACAGGTGTGCAATTACTAGCCGAGTGCCCAATGCTAACGCTTGGAGTGGCGGGGAGCACACCATATACCACGTAGAAAGTCTATTTTACGGCGATGCCAAGCAGATACAGCATGCCTGTGAAATTCTCGCCGGGGCCATAAAAGAACAATATTCGGTCCCATAAAGAATGCAATTTTCAAGGCGTCATAAAAAATTGCAACATTCAATGTTGAAATTGTGTTGTCCCTTCTTTGTCAAAATATATGTACTCAACGAATCCTGAAACTTCAATTAATCAATATCAAATGTGATGGATAAATATTTTTTAAGATCACGTATTCTTCAATATTTAAACTTGTTTTCAAGACAATTTAAAATAATAAAACGTATGCAACACGATATGAAACAATTTATACATTTAGATGTTAGAGAAAACTGAAATTATAAACATGAAATAAACAAGAATATTTGAATGGTACATTTAAAACTAAAAAATATTCCAATTTTTTAAAAGTTGTATTCCAACGTCAATGCTTGAAATTTGATTTAGCAATTATGTCTGATTTTTATTGTTCTATTTATTAACGAACATTTTATAAATAAAAGTTCACATTAGGAACAAGATATTAATGTAGCAACTTTGTAAGCACTAAATTCTAAACAAAAATGAAGCTTTTCAAATAGCTTGCTTAGTTATTTAGTTAATCATTTTTTTGTTGTTGAATGAACCCGTAAACCTATTTTCCAATTATGTAACTTCTTTCGGGTGTTGCCGTCTAAAAAATCGTGAAACCGTCATTGATTTTCTACTAGAATAACGATAATACATGTTGCTTATTTATATCATTGCTCAGTATGTAAATTAATTCTAGTTAAATCAGATAGGTTCAGAAGAGAATGTATAAGACAAGTAAGGGGAAAGCATATTCAAAAGTGTTCAACACATGAACCAACGTGTCGACATGTTGATTTCTTCAGCATACAGACCAAACCAAGTGTAACATGTAAACACACAACAAAAAGCGTAACTAGAAACAAAGGTGGGGTGGGAGCGGTTTGGATGGGATAAGTGTTTTACAAATTGTGTTTCTTATAAACCCTAACCAATCTTATAAGAACTTCGCATTAGAAATGGATGTTCAAGAAACGTTGCTGGTAGAAAAGCGATGGTGGTATTTTTCCTGAATTTTGACATAGTATATATTCACTCAAAAACCATTTTTAAGGCACCTGAATAAAAAAAGCATACAATATATTAACGTCTATATAAATTTTACCCCAGAAAAACAAAACGAAAATTAATTTAAAAAATCAAAACAAAACAGGATAAAAGTCTTTTCGTGATGCATCATGTCAATAGTACATCTACAGGCGTGTCGGTACTAACTGTGCATAAGTCATAAACTGATGCATCATGTCAATAGTACATCTACAGGCGTGTCGGTACTAACTGTGCATAAGTCATAAACTGATGCATCATGTCAATAGTACATCTACAGGCATGTCGGTACTAACTGTGCATAAGTCATAAACTGATGCATCATGTCAATAGTACATCTACAGGCATGTCGGTACTAACTGTACATAAGTCATAAACTGATGCATCATGTCAATAGTACATCTACAGGCATGTCGGTACTAACTGTACATAAGTCATAAACTGATGCATCATGTCAATAGTACATCTACAGGCATGTCGGTACTAACTGTACATAAGTCATAAACTGATGCATCATGTCAATAGTACATCTACAGGCATGTCGGTACTAACTGTACATAAGTCATAAACTGATGCATCATGTCAATAGTACATCTACAGGCATGTCGGTACTAACTGTACATAAGTCATAAACTGATGCATCATGTCAATAGTACATCTACAGGCATGTCGGTACTAACTGTACATAAGTCATAAACTGATGCATCATGTCAATAGTACATCTACAGGCATGTCGGTACTAACTGTACATAAGTCATAAACTGATGCATCATGTCAATAGTACATCTACAGGCATGTCGGTACTAACTGTACATAAGTCATAAACTGATGCATCATGTCAATAGTACATCTACAGGCATGTCGGTACTAACTGTACATAAGTCATAAACTGATGCATCATGTCAATAGTACATCTACAGGCATGTCGGTACTAACTGTACATAAGTCATAAACTGATGCATCATGTCAATAGTACATCTACAGGCATGTCGGTACTAACTGTACATAAGTCATAAACTGATGCATCATGTCAATAGTACATCTACAGGCATGTCGGTACTAACTGTGCATAAGTCATAAACTGATGCATCATGTCAATAGTACATCTACAGGCGTGTCGGTACTAACTGTACATAAGTCATAAACTGATGCATCATGTCCATAGTACATCTACAGGCGTGTCGGTACTAACTGTGCATAAGTCATAAACTGATGCATCATGTCAATAGTACATCTACAGGCGTTTCGGTACTAACTGTGCATAAGTCATAAAAAGATGCATCATGTCAATAGTACATCTACAGGCGTGTTGGTACTAACTGTGCATAAGTCATAAACTGATGCATCATGTCAATAGTACATCTACAGGCATGTCGGTACTAACTGTACATAAGTCATAAAAAGATGCATCATGTCAATAGTACATCTACAGGCGTGTCGGTACTAACTGTGCATAAGTCATAAACTGATGCATCATGTCAATAGTACATCTACAGTCGTGTCGGTACTAACTGTACATAAGTCATAAACTGATGCATCATGTCAATAGTACATCTACAGGCGAGTCGGTACTAACTGTACATAAGTCATAAAGTGATGCATCATGTCAATAGTACATCTACAGGCGTGTCGGTACTAACTGTGCATAAGTCATAAACTGATGCATCATGTGATTAGTACATCTACAGGCGTGTCGGTACTAAATGTGCATAAGTCAGAAATGCATAAAACGGTCCTTGAAAACGGAAATATTTTTAAAATTCCATTTCAGCAATTGTATTGTATGAAAGAGCCTGCAAAGCATATATATATGGTGTAAGAACTACTATCTGATGAACTATCCTCCATTCTTCGTCGGCATTTGCGTCTGCAAGTTGCCATTTTCTCATAAGTATTTCATCTTGAATATAATAGTATGCAGGGAATAATTCATATTCTTCTTGGGTTAAAGCGTTCTCATGAGGTTTCAATATTGCTGGATATATATATATATATATATATATATATATATATATATATATATATATATATATATATATATATATATATATATATATATATATATATATATATATATATATATATATATATATATATATTGTAATATAGGACTTGTTTACGCCACTTCAACACCAGAAACTAATGATGTCATTTAAAATGTCATGCCTTTCATATCAGAAGTATTCGTATCACTGCCAGGTGATTTTTCCAGTCTAAGAACAATCATAATCTTTCGAGATACATGTGTTTCAAAGTCCCTGCTACTTGAGGGTATACTTCCCTAGTCTGAATCTACTGCTATTGGGAGCAACATCCTGTTACGAGGTGTAGAGCTTGAATGCATAGATGTACCTTTACATCTCATCAACCTCAAATCAGACTTAGTCTCAGGACCTGAGGTTGTGCAAGTCCGACCATTATTACCAATAGAAGGCATCGTTAGTGCTACTAGGCAATTATTTAGCTGGTGGGAATGTCATTGTCAAACACATCGTTACAAGAGAACCTTGTGTCACGAAATCTCAGGAAGAATATAAAGAATTGTATCCAGTGATATCTTCTTTCTTTTGATAAAACTTCACTGTAAGTTAGATAATTGTTTATTTAGTTTAATTGTATGACCTTAAAAGACCATATTAGTTTTGTTTGTTTTGATACTGTGTCAGATTGCTACACTTTACACAATCATGGTTGCATTACCAAATACTTGATTTTTAAAACATTTCTCAAAACTTCTTTTTGACCATGTTTGCCTCATCAAATGCAGTACAATAAAAACGTTTAGTTCGACTTTTAAACAGTTTTTACCATTAGAATCAACGTCAAAATCTCTATGAATATAATACAAACATTTAGTTTGACTTTTAAACTGTTTTTACCATTAGAATCATCGTCAAAATCTCTATGAATATAATACAAACATTTAGTTCTACTTTTAAACAGTTTTTACCATTAGAATCAACGTCAAAATCTCTATGAATATAATACAAACATTTAGTTCTACTTTTAAACAGTTTTTAGCATTAGAATCAACGTCAAAATCTCTATGAATATAATACAAACATTTAGTTCTACTTTTAAACAGTTTTTAGCATTAGAATCAACGTCAAAATCTCTATGAATATAATACAAACATTTAGTTTGACTTTTAAACAGTTTTTACCATTAGAATCAACGTTAAAATCTCTATGAATATAATACAAACGTTTAGTTCTACTTTTAAACAGTTTTTACCATTAGAATCAACGTCAAAATCTCTATGAATATAATACAAACGTTTAGTTCTACTTTTAAACAGTTTTTACCATTAGAATCAACGTCAAAATCTCTATGAATATAATACAAATCAGAATAAGACTAACAGGTGAGATTGGACTGAAACCGTCTCGGAGGGTCACATATTAGATATGACCATGGAGAAAACGCGCGGGTCGCATTATCATGAAAATTTGCTCATATGAAGCGGGCCGCAAAATATCGTCTTGCGGGCTGCAAATAGCCCGCGGGCCGCGAGTTTGAGACCCCTGATCTAGAGCGAAACTATTGCTTAGTTCGAGTGATTAACCTTTAAAAATATAATAACAGTAAACAAATAAATGATCGGCATGGCATCGCTATTTTTTTGTTTAGTGTTAGTACCACACAAAGGGATTCTCATATTACAATGATCAACAGAGCACTGCAATCTATTTAAGATAACTATAATTATATATTATTACGTGTAGGCCAAGTTTTTAACCTAGGCTATTCACGTTGACTATTATGACAAGCTTTACACAATAATACTTACAAGCCAAGTTTTTAACCTAGGCTATTCACGTTGACTACTGTGACAAGCTGTAATAATAGTTACAAGCCAAGTTTTTAACCGAGGCTATTCGTGTTGATTATTGTTACAAGCTAAACGACCTCTGTTGGTACCGCGTGTTCGAAAATGCGTTTTAATATAAACTGAATAATGAAATCATGTATATTTTATAATATATTTCTTGTTTAAGTAAGACTATTAGTAATACATAATATTCAATTACAACCACAACAAAAAGATATATTCCATTATATCAGGTCTATGCACGTGCCATTGTTTTAATCATATAATAGTTCTTACTAATACATTTAAAAAAAAAAAAAGAGAAAAAAAAAAAGAAGAAAAAAACCCAAGCAGAACTTGCAATCTGTTTTATTTATAAAATGAAAACACAGCATCGAATTTTTTTTTTTACTTAACCTACTTAAAACAACTAATTTATTTTATCTCTCACTCCCTCGCTATCTGTCAATTCATTTGATGCCCACGGATACTACTTCTAGTTAAGCTTATTCCTAAGGGGCTATTTTTTTAAAATTATATATTGTTTTTTTCTGATGTTTTCTTCACTGACGAAGGCTATCTGCCGACACGTTCGTCGTTTTGCTGCGTTCCTTTTTTCAGGTTTAATCCTACTTTGGACTACTCATTTTATAACTGTTACAATATGGAAATGTTAAGCTATGAATGGAGATTAAAATAAAGGGAAGCGTTATCCACACAGCTCTGTGAATAACGTTTAGCGTTATCGGCAGACCGAAATCTGCGAATAATGATATAATGCATTAGAACTAGACTGGTGAAAAATTATTGTTGGATGTAGGCTATTAATATTAATATTACTATTAGTATACTGAACCGTCATGAGTTATTATCTAATTTTTTTCAATATCAATTATAAAAAAGGGCAAATTTATTACTAGTATTAGTATGGTCATGGTAATATCTGTATACCGGTAGTATAATAGTAATAGCCTATTACTATACTAAATACTATGCAGTATAAAGTATATACACAATTGTAGTATAAGTAATATACTTAGTTACTTAGCTTAATCATTATACGCATACATGGGCGCCCGCAGAAAACTTTTTTTTTGGGAGGGGGGGGGGGAATCGATTAACTTTCTGGGGGGGGGCAAAATTTTTTAGCAATGTTTTAATATAGTTTTAATTTACTGTAACGTATTTGTATGGTGAACGAACGGACAGGACATCAGCTTAGTTACTTTCTCTTTATTTTCTCTTTACTTTAATACATTTTTTGTCTAAAATTTTAGCAATGTTTTAATATAGTTTTAATTTACTGTAACGTATTTGTATGGTGAACGAACGGACAGGACATCAGCTTAGTTACTTTCTCTTTATTTTCTCTTTACTTTAATACATTTTTTGTCTAAATTTTTCCAATAAATCTAAGGGGGGGGGGGGCCAGTGCCCCCCACTTGCCCCTAACTTCGGGCGCCCATGTACGCATACAAATTCATTATTGGGTGATAATTAGTGGGTCTATAATGCAGAGCGTTATTGTTAGACAGAAATGATCCCATAAGTACGCACATTTCTAGATGACATTCCAAGGCAGGGTTGGGGTGTAGTTTTAAGTAGTGTAGGAGATTTGGATCTTTAAAGAATCTTTAATGAGTATGGCACAAGCACATTTCGTAACCGAAGCTATGCACAAATTAAATTTAAAAAATTTAATAGGCCTAACTATAGCCTATATATTGGATATAGGACAATTAATTGTGCCTACATCTGCTCTGTTAGGGGCCAACATAGGGTCTATTCGACCTATAGAGTGTTACTAATAGATCCAGTCAAACCTCCCACTCCTAGACATAACTAATTTTCCGGTATTTCATATTAAAAATTATACCAGTAATAAAAATTGTACCGGTACCGGTATTCTTCATGTAGACTCACTTTCACCCATTGTAGAGAGGTCTTAAAATGATGTCAAAGCTTGATAGGGTATCGTTTAGTGTTTTAAAAGCCCAATGATATATCACCTAGTCTAGAATTGTTCTGTCAGGAATAGCCCATGCAGAGAGGTGGCTGCATCAGGCGGCCATGTGAGAGATTGGAAGGGGCATATTGGCCCTACATTGATAATAACAGAATGTAGTCCTGTTAAAGTTTAAGGCTAGTATTTTTTCCTCATCATTTAGCGTGTCCCTTAGTCTACCCAGCTCTGGCGTTAGCTGGTCAAAAGTAAAGGTGGCTGGTTATTGCGCTGGCCATACACTCAAACTTGTAAACGCAGCTTCAATTTCCACATGGGTAGGCCAATGTGATCTGAAGGGGACCTTTACTTCCCCAAGACTCGCAATGCATCCTACGATCAGCAAGTTTCCAACAAATTTGTGTATGCTTTTTTTGTATTTAGACCCATAGTTACAACAGTGACAGTTTGGCTTTTTGTATTTAGACCCATAGTTACAACAGTGGCAGTATGGCTTTTTGTATTTAGACCCATAGTTACAACAGTGGCAGTATGGCTTTTTGTATTTAGACCCATAGTTACAACAGTGGCTGTATGGCTTTTTGTATTTAGACCCATAGTTACAACAGTGGCAGTATGGCTTTTTGTATTTAGACCCATAGTTACAACAGTGGCTGTATGGCTTTTTGTATTTAGACCCATAGTTACAACAGTGGCAGTATGGCTTTTTGTTTCAATTATCAACATTTTTTTGACAAGAGCTAAAATTGTTGATGTCAATGATATTGACATGTTTTAAGTACGGTACCGGTATGTTCATTTCATTGTCATCACTAAATGTTATTTCAACTATTTCTGGAGCGGCACATTGTGTCCCTACTTACTATGATACTTATTAGAATATAAAATGAAACAAATAAAACGTGACATATTTTTTCAGCTAAACATTAATACACAACTCTGAGATCTAAAATATTTGAATAAGTACGTTATTAATATTTATTTGTTTATTAGAGAAAAAACAAATGGATGTTAAAGTCTATGAGTGGAATTATACAAAGAAAATTAAACAGTCAACAGAGCTAAAAGTATATTAAAATGTACAGTTAGAACAGCTGTATCTGATTTAAACATGGTTTATGCGGCTCATCTGCGTGTCCATGTTGTTTACATTTTTTTAACGAAACTTGAATGAACATTCTAACAAAATAGATTGAAACTTGTAACATAAGTAACAAAACTATATGAAAATAATAATAAAACGATGTGAACAGAATAAGAAAGCTATATGAAGAATATTATTATATTATAACACTACGAAATAACAATTAAATATTTTTGTTAAATTTTATTTATAAAAAAGGAGGCTTACCCGACGGGGAATCGAACCTATGTCTGCCGGGTGACGGGCGGACATACTGACCACTATACTACCGATGAAATATTTCGATATGAACTTTGTATTTTATATTCACAAATTAATTTATCACATTCTGCGAATAATGTTGAGCGTTATCGGCAGACAGAAATCTGTAAATAACGGCGAGCGTTATCCGCACAGCTCTGTGATTAATGAATGGAGATTAAATAAAACAAAATTATATAGTTGCCAAGGCAACGGCAACCATCTTGAAAATAACACCTATTCGTTTAATAAAAAAAAGCTTTAAAAAATAAATTTACCAATTGCTTAAAAATTTGATTCATAAACTTCAAGTAGGCCTATATTTAGAGGTACTGAGCTAGTTTAATTTCCTTCAAACTTTCCAAAACAATTTTTGGTAAATTTTGAGTTAACGTATGGGTTTTGCCAAGAGTTTTCTCACCCTAACGTAGTGACGTCACCTTGGGGAATACCAACATGGTTCTTTGAAGGACCCGAAAGATATGTGTTAATAATAATAATAAAGTTCATTTCAAAAACATACTTCATCCACAAAGGCTCGAAGCGCGGTACAAAGTCAACAAAAAATAACTCTATAACATTCATGTTAAAAAATTGAGCAACGATATGGTTAATATGAAAAATATTAAAAGATACATTTTCCATTAAATTAAAATTCAACTTACACATTTCAAAAGAAAGGAAAAGAGAAACTAATCCTTGCTGATGCCCCAAGATTTAACAACGGTGAAAAAAATTACGCCTGCCAAAATTGCTGTAGTTGAAATCGAAACACCCATATTTATGTAACACAAAAGACCACTACTGCTTAAATTGCATTTGTAATGATCTTCTACTTCTACGAATAGCGGAGAGGAGACCCCTCCCCAAACCCATCCCCTCACTTTAAATACCAAAAAAAGAAACACAGTAATTCTCTGGAGCCACTCCCCAGTACCCCTCCAATATTAAAAAAAAAAATTATAAAATAAGAAAACAATATCTTGCATTATGTAAAAAAAACAACAACATGGATATCTTTTAGTGTATGACACTGTAGACCAGTGGTTCTCAAACTTCCTAGTGCCGCGACCCTTTAATACAGTTTCTCGTGTCGTGGCGACCCCCAGCCACACAATTATTTTCGTTGCTACTTCATAGCTGTAAGGATATGTGTTTTCAGATGGTCTGAGGCGACCCCTGGGAAAGGGTCGCGTGACCCCTTTGGGGGTCGCGACCCATAGGTTGAGAACCGCTGCTGTAGACATTTGTATAATTTATTATAAATCTAATTTCTTGTTTCGTTTTTGTTTGTGTGTGAATATGCTTTCAGTTGAAAAATTGCAATCTGGCATGTATGTAGGGAAAGAAAATGGAGAGTTTGTTTACGCTATAGGCCTATCAGCTATGTACCTCTATGGCCCTATGGGGACTAAAAAATCAGGTAATAAAAAGAAAAGTTAGTGCTGTACAATAAATTTAGTGTTAGTGTTAACTAATACTATCTGTACTAAATTTAAAAAGAATACAGGTAAGTTTACACGCGATAATACGAATTTTGATCAGAAATAATATATGAATATGGATCTGAACTGCAACATTCTCAGCTTAGAGTACTCAAACAACTCTGACAATTGTGTTTAAACTGTTTTGATGAGTCATGAATCATTTTGAATGACATGATTCGATTCACTTTGTGCCTCTAGCCTATATATTATTAATAACTCATATTCAAGACTGCCCTAACCACGTTGCGACTTGATTCTAACGTAATTTTAAAGATCATTTTTTAAATTTAACTCTCTGACGTCTGACTCTCTGCAGTCTGACGTTTTTTTCACATTTCTTAAATATCCTAAGAGGAGATTTTTAAAAAATAATTAATTAGCTTATCTGAAATAGATCTGATATGATCAGTTATAAATCTTAACTTGTTCATCTTTGACTCAGCTATCATTATATATTTTTTGTATATTTTATTTTCTTTGTTATAAAAATAATTAAAACATTATTAATATTGGAGAATAATATATTTTTCCATTTTATTCAAAGTTTCCACAAAATTTTCACACAGTATGATTAGTATAAAGGAAAAAAATATTCTTGTTATAAAAGATTAAAAATTTATTTAAATAAAATACTTCATCATCTAATACAATTCATAGTCAAACATGACAAACATTCTTCTATTTCTATGAACAATCCAAAAGTTGTCAACATTTTAGCAAAACCTATGCTATATTATGTCTTTTTTTTCTAAAAAATGCACTATAATTTTTCTTTTAATTAAAATTATGTTTTGTATGTAATATATTTTAAAAAATGGGCCTCATAACTTATAGATTTGTATATTAAATATATTTCTTAATAATTCTGAGTAAAAGATAACTGAGTAAAATCTGTTGATTATATAAATAGCTCAAAACAAGGGTCAATGTTGTTTGTTTTT
>CAXITT010001511.1:0-55527 GCA_964033795.1 Lymnaea stagnalis
TTTGACCACACTTTGACCACACTTTGACCACACTTTGACCACACTTTGACCACACTTTGACCACACTTTGACCACACTTTGACCACACTTTGACCACACTTTGACCACACTTTGATCACACTTTGACCACACTTTGACCACACTTTGACCACACTTTGACCACACTTTGACCACACTTTGACCACACTTTGACCACACTTTGACCACACTTTGACTACACTTTGACTACACTTTGACTACACTATGGTTATATTTTAGTTACATATTGGTTACACTTCAGTTTCACTTTGACTACTCTTATACCTGTCCCACATACCTGTGCTGTCTGTCCCTCCCAACTGTCCCATCTACCTGTCCCACTTAACTGTCCTCCTACCTTCCCCACCTACCTGTCCATTTACCTGTTCCACCTACCTGTCCAACCTACCTGTCAAACAAAACTGTCCCACCTACCTGTCATACCAACTTGTCCAACCTACATGTCCCACATTACTGTCCAATACACCTGTCCAACATATCTGTCCCAACTACCTGTCCATCTACCTGTCCCACCTAACTGTCCCAAATACCTGTGATGTCTACCTTTCCCTCCTGCCTTTACGATGTACCTGTCCCACCTAACTGTCCCATTTACCTGTCCCACCTACCTGTTTATTTACTTGTTCCAGCTACCTCTCCAACCTACCTGTCCAACATACCTGTCCAACATACATGTCCCACCGCACTTTCCCACCTACCTGTCCAGCCTACCTGTCCACAATACCTGTCCCACATACCTGTGCTATCTACCTGTCACTCCTACCTGTCCGATGTACCTGTCCCACCTAACTGTCCACATACCTGTCCCACTTACCTGTCCTATTTACCTGTTCCACCTACCTGTCCAACATACCTTTCCAATCTAACTGTCAAACCTACCTGTCCCACGTAACTGTCCCACCTAACTGTCCAACCTACCTGTCCCATTACCTGTCCAATCTACTTGTCCCACCTACCTGTCAAACATACCTGTCCGACATACCTGTCCCACATACATGCCCCACCTACCTGTCCAACCTACCTGTCCCACTCAACTGTCCATCCTACCTGTCAAACCTAACTGTTCAACCTACCTGTCCAACCTACCTGTCCCACCTACCTGTCCCACATACATGTCCCACAAACCTGTCCAATCTACCTGTCCATCTAATTGTCCCACCTACTTGTCCAACCTACCTGTCCATCTTACATGTCTCACATACCTGTCCAATACACCTGTCCAACATACATGCCCCACCGACCTGTCAAACCTACCTTCCCCACATAATTGTCCCACCTACCTCTCCCACCTACCTGTCCAACCTACCTGTCAAACATACATGTTTTATCTACCTGTCAAAAATACATGTCCCACCTACCTGTCCCACATTCCTGTCCCACATACCTGTGCTGTCTTCCTGTCTCTTATACTTGTTCCAACTACCTGTCCAACCTAACTGTCCACCTACCTGTCACACCTACCTGTCCCATTTACTTGTTACACCTACCTGTCCAACCTGCCTGTCCAAACTACCTGTCCCACCTACTTGTCCCTCATACATGTCCCACATACCTGTCCAATACACCTGTCCTACCTGTCAAACCTACCTGTCCAACCTACCTGTCCCACATACCTGTCCCACCATACCTGTCCCCCATACCTGTCACAACTACCTGTCCAATCGACCTGTCAAACCGACCTGTCAAACATACATGTCCCACATAACTGACCCACCTACCTGTCCCACCTACCTGCCCCACTACCTGTGCTGTCTACCTGTCCCTTCTACCTGTCCCATCTACTTGTCCCACCTAACTGTCCACCTACCTGCCCCACCTACCTGTCCATTTACCTGTTCCAAATCCCTGTCCAACCTACCTGTCGAACCCACCTGTCGAACCTACCTGTCCCACCTAACTGTCCAACCTACCTGTCCCAACTACATGTCAAACATACCTGTCAAACATAACTGTCAAACATAACTGTCCCATATACCTGTGCCACTCACATGTCCCACCTACCTGTCCAACCTACGTTTCCCACTTAACTGTCCAACCTACCTGTCCAACCTACCTGTCCCACCTGACTGTCCCACCTACCTGTCCATACTACCTGTCCAACCTACCTGTCCCATTTAACTGTTCCACCTACCTGTCCAACCTAACTGTGTGACATACCTGTCGCACCTAATGGTCCCACATACCTGCCCCACATACATGTGCTGTCTACCTGATGTTCCTGTCCCACCTAACTGTCCACCTACCTGTCCCATTTACCTGTCCCACATACCTGTCCCACCTAACTGCCCAACCTACCTGTTTCACTTAACTGTCCCACATACCAGTTAAACCTACCTGTCCCACCTTACTGTCCCACATACCTGTCCAACCTACCTGTCCCATTTACCTGTTCCACCTAACTGTCCAACCTAACTGTCCACCTACCTGTCTAACCTACATGTCCCACCTACCTGTCCAACCTACCTGTCCAACCTACCTGTCCAACCTACCTGTCCAACCTACCTGTCCACTCTACCTGTCAATCCTAAGTGTCCCATCTACCTGTACAACATATCTTTCCCACATAACTTTACAACCTACCTGCCCCACCTACGGTCCCACATACCTGTCCCACATACCTGTCCCACATACCTGTCCCACACACCTGTCCCACATACCTGTCCCACATACCTGTCCAACCTAGCTGTCACACCTAACCATCCCACCTAACTGTCCAACTTACCTGTCCCACCTAACTGCCCCACCTACATGTCCAACCTACCTGTCCCACCTACCTGTCCAACCTACTTGTCCCACCTACCGGTCAAACATACCTGCCCCACATACATGTCCCAGATACGTTCCCCACATAAAAGTCCCACATATCTGCCCCACCTACCTGTCCAAACGAGCTGTCCCACTTAACTGTCCCACCTAACTGTCCAACCTACCTGTCCAAACTACCTGTCCCACCTACCTGTCAAACATACCTGTCCCACATACCTGTCCCACCAACGTGTGCCACATACATGTCCCACAAACCTGTTGAATACACCTGTCAAACATACCTGCCCCAACTACCTGTCCAACCTACCTGTTATATCTAACTGTCCCACCTACCTGTCACACCAACCTGTCCCACCTACCTGTCCCATCAACCTGTCAAACATACCTGTCCCACATACCTGTTCAACCTATCTGTCCCACCTACCTGTCCCACCTACCTGTCCCACATAACTGTCCCAAATACCTATCAAACCTACTTAACCCACCTAACTATCCCACCGAACTGTACAACAAACCTGTCCAACCTACCTGTCCAACCTACCTGTCCAACCTACCTGTCCAACCTACCTGTCCAACCTACCTGTCCAAACTACCTTTCCAACCTACCTGTCCAACCTACCTGTCCCAACTACCTGTCCCACAGACCTGTCCCACATACCTGTCCCACATAACTGTCCCATCTACCTGCCCCATCTTATTGTCCCAAACATACCTGTCCCACATGCCTGTCTTAACTACCTGTTCCACCTACCTGTCCCACATACCTGTGCTGTCTACCTGTCCCTCCTACCTGTTCCATATACCTGTCCCACCTAACTGTCCACCTAACTGCCCCACCTACCTGTCCATTTACCTGTTCAACCACCCGGTCCATCCTACCTGTCCAACCTATCCTGTCCCACATAACTGTCCAATTTACCTGTCCAACCTACCTGTCAAACCTACCTGTCTCACCAGCCTGTCAAACATACCTGTCAAACATACTTGTCCCACATACCTGTCCCAGATACTTGTCCCACCTACCCGTCCAAACTACCTGTCCCACTTAACTGCCCCACCTACCTGTCCAAACTACCTGTCCCACCTGACTGTCCCACCTACCTGTCCAACCTATCTGTCCCATCCACCCTAACTGTGAGACATACCTGTCCCATCTACCAGTCCCATCTAATTGTCCCACCTACTTGTCCAACCTACCTGTCCCATCTATCTGTCCCACCTAACTGTCCAACCTACCTGTCCAAACTAACTGTCCACCCAGCTGTCCCACCTACCTGTCCCATTTACTTGTTCCACCTACCTGTCCAACCTAAATCTCCAACATATATAACCCACGTACCTGTCCCACATACATGTCCCACATACCTGTCCGATACACTTTTCCAACATATCTGTCCCAACTACCTGTCCAACCTACCTGTGCCATCTAACAGTCCCTCATTCCTGCCTTACATACTGTCCAACCTACCTGTCCCACTTAACTGTCCCACCTACCTGTCAAACCTACCTGTCCAACCTACCTGTCCAACCTACCTGTCCAACCTACCTGTCCCACATACCTGTCCCACATACCTGTCCCACATACCTGTTCCACATAACTGTCCCATATACCTGTCCCACATACCTGTCCCATCTACCTGTCCCATCTAATTGTCCCACCTGATTGTCTAACCTACCTGTCCAACATACATGTCCCATATACCTGTCCAATACACCTGTCCAACATACCTGTCCCAACAACCTGTCCCACATACCTGTCCCACATAACTGTCCCACATACCTGTCCCACCTACCCGTCCCCCCTACATGTCCCACATACCTGTCCCACCTACCTGTCCAACCTACCTGTCCAACCTACCTGTCCAACCTACCTGTCCCACCTAACTGTTTAACCTTCCTGTCCTACCTACCTGTCCAACCTACCTGTCCAACCTACCTGTCCAACCTACCTGTCTAACCTACCTGTCCAACCTACCTGTTCCACATACATGGCCCACATACCTGTTGAATACACCTGTCCAACATACATGTCCCAACTACCTGTCCATCCTACATGTCCCACCTACCTGTTTCACCTACCTGTCTCACCTACCTGTCCCACATACCTGTCCCAAATGCCTGAGCTGTCTACCTGTCCCTTCTACCTCTCCGATGTACCTGTCCCACCTAACTGTCCACCTACATGTCCCACTTACGAGTCCCATTTACCTGTTCCACCTACCTGTCCAACCTATTTGTCCAATCTACCTGTCAAACCTACCTGTCCCACCTAACTTTCCCACCTAACTGTCCCACTTACCTGTCCAACCAACCTGTCCAACTTACATACCCAACCTGCCTGTCCCACCTACCTGTAAAACATACCTGTCCCACATACCTATCCCACATACCTGTCCCACATACCTGTTCCATTTAATTGTTTCACCTAATTGTCCAACTTACCTGTCCCACATACATATCCCACATACTTGTCCAATACACCTGTCCAACATTTCTGTCCCAACTACCTGTCAAACCTACCTGTTCCATCTACCTGTCAAACAGACCTGTCCTACATACATGTCCCACCTAATTGTCCCACATACCTATGCTGTCTACCTGTCCCTCCTACCTATCCCATCTAACTGTTGAACCTAACTGTCGACCTACATGTCCCACCTACCTGTCCATTTACCTGTTCCACCTACCTGTCAAACATAACTGTCCAACCTACCTGTCCAACCTACCTGTCCCATCTAACTGCCCCACCTACTTGTCCAACCTACCTGTCAAACCTACCTGTCCCACCTACCTGCCCCACATACCTGTCCCACCTAACTGTCCCACCTACCTGTCCCACCTACCTGTCCCACATAACTTTCCCACATACCTGACCAACCTACCTGTCCCACCTAACTGTCCCACCTACCTGTCCAACCTACCTGTCCAACCTACCTGTCCAACCTACCTGTCCAAACTACCTGTCCAACCTACATGTCCAACCTACCTGTCCAACCTACCTGTCCAACCTACCTGTCTAACCTACCTGTCAAACATACCTGTCAAACATACCTGTCCCACATACCTGTCCCACATACCTGTCCCACATACATGTCCCACATACCTGTCCAACATACCTGTCCCACCTAACTGTCACACCTACCTGTCCAATCTACCTGTAAAACAAACCTGTCACTTATACCTGTCACACCTACCTGTTTCACATACCTGTGATGTCTACTTGTCCCAACTACCTGTCCCATTTACCTGTTCCACCTACCTGTCCAACCTACCTGTCCCACATACCTGTCCCACATACCTGTCCCAACTACCTGTCCATTCTACATGTCCAACCTACCTGTTTCACCTACCTGTCTCACCTACCTGTCCCACATACCTGTCCCAAATACCTGAGCTGTCTACCTGTCCCTTCTACCTCTCCGATGTACCTGTCCCACCTAACTGTCCACCTACATGTCCCACTTACCTGTCCCACCTACCTGTTTAACCTACTTGTCCCACCTACCTGTAAACATACCTGTCCAACATACCTGCCCCACATACCTGTCCAACCTGCCTGACCCTCTTAACTGTCCCACCTAACTGTCAAACCTACCTGTCCAACCTACCTGTTATACCTAACTTCCCCACCTACCTGTCACACCTACCTGTCCCACCTACCTGTCCCATCTACCTGTCCCATCTACCTGTCCCATCTACCTGTCCCATCTACCTGTCAAACATACCTGTCCCACATACCTATCCAAACTACCTGTCCCACTTACATGTCCCACATACCTGCCCCACCTACCTGTCCAACTTACCTGTCCCACTTAAATGTCCAACCTACCTGTCCAACCTACCTGTCCTACCTACCTGTCCCACCTAACTGTCCCACCTACCTCTCACATCTACCTGTCCAACCTACCTGTCAAACCTACCTGTCCCATTTACCTGTCAAACATACCTGTCCCAGATGCCTCTTCCACCTACCTGTCCCACCTACCTGTCCCACATACCTATGCTGTCTACCTGTCCCACCTACCTGTCCCACATACCTGTCCCAAAAACCTGACCAACCTACCTGTCCCACCTAACTGTCCCATCTACCTGTCCAAACTACCTGTCCAACCTACCTATCAAAACTACCTGTCCAACCTACCTGTCCAACCTACTTGTCCCAACTACCTGTCCCACATACCTGTCCCACATACCTGTCCCACATAACTGTCCCATCAACCTGCCCCATCTTATTGTCCTAAACATACCTGTCCCACATGCCTGTCTTAACTACCTGTCCCACCTACTTGTCCCACATATCTGTGCTGTCTACCTGTCCCTCCTACCTGTCCCATATACCTGTCCCACCTAACTGTCCACCTAACTGTCCCACCTACCTGTCCATTTACCTGTTCAATCACCCGGTCCAACCTACCCTTCCAACCTACTTGTCCCACCTAACTGTCCAACCTACCTGTCAAACCTACCTGTCAAACCTACCTGCCCCACCTGCCTGTCAAACATACCTGTCAAACATACCTGTCAAACATACCTGTCCCACATACCTGTCCCATATACCTGTCCCACCTACCTGTCCAACCTACCTGTCCCACTTAACTGTCCCACCTACCTGTCCAAACTAACTGTCCCACCTGACTGTCCCACCTACCATTCCAACTTATCTGTACCATCCACCCTAACTGTTAGACATACCTGTCCCATCTAACTGTCCCATCTAATTGTCCGACCTACTTGTCCAACCTACCTGTCCAACCTACCTGTCCCACCTGACTGTCCCACCTACCTGTCCAACCTATCTGTCCCACCTAACTGTCCAACCTACCTGTCCAAACTAACTGTCCACCCAGCTGTCCCACCTACCTGTCCCATTTACTTGTTCCACCTACCTGTCCAACCTAACTCTTCAACATATATATAACCCACGTACCTGTCCCACATACATGTCCCACATACCTGTCCGATACACTTGTCCAACATATCTGTCCCAACTACCTGTCCCACCTACCTGTCCCACTTATCTGTCACTCATTTTTGCATTACATACTGTCCAACCTACCTGTCCCACTTAACTGTCCCACCTACCTGTCAAACCTACCTGTCCAACCTACCTGTCCAACCTACCTGTCCCACATACCTGTCCCATCTGCCTGTCCCATCTAATTGTCCCACCTAATTGTCCAACCTACCTGTCCAATATACATGTCCCATATACCTGTCCAATACACCTGTCCAACATACCTGTCCCAACTACCTGTCCAACCTACCTGTCCCATATATCTGTCAAACATACCTGTCCCACATACCTGTACCACATACCTGTCCCACCTACCTGCCCCCCCTACATGTCCCACATACCTGTCCCACCTACCTGTGCAACCTACCTGTCCAACCTACCTGTCCCACCTAACTGTTTAACCTACCTGTCCTACCTACCTGTCCAACCTACCTGTCCAACTTACCTGTCCAACCTACCTGTCCAACCTACCTGTCCAACCTACCTGTCTAACCTACCTGTCAAACATACCTGTCAAACATACCTGTCCCACATACCTGTCCCACATACATGTCCCACATACATGTCCCACATACATGTCCCACATACCTGTCCAACATACCTGCCCCACCTAACTGTCACACCTACCTGTCCAATCTACCTGTAAAACAAACCTGTCACTTATACCTGTCACACCTACCTGTCTCACATACCTGTGATGTCTACTTGTCCCAACTACCTGTCCCATTTAGATGTTCCACCTACCTGTCCAACCTACCTGTCCCACATACCTGTCCCACATACCTGTCCAACATACCTATCCAACCTACCTGTCCAACCAAACTGTCCCACATACATGTCCCACATACTTGTTGAATGCACCTGTCCAACATACCTGTCCCAACTACCTGTCCATTCTACATGTCCCACCTACCTGTCCCACATAATTGTCCCAAATACCTGAGCTGTCTACCTGTCCCTTCTACCTCTCCGATGTACCTGTCCCACCTAACTGTCCACCTACATGTCCCACTTACCTGTCCCACCTACTTTTTAACCTACTTGTCCCACCTACCTGTAAACATACCTGTCCCACATACCTGCCCCACATACCTGTCCAACCTGCCTGACCCACTTAACTGTCCCACCTAACTGTCAAACCTACCTGTTCAACCTACGTGTCCAACCTACCTGTCCCACCTACCTGTCCCACATACCTGTCCCACATACCTGTCCAACCTACCTGTCCCACCTAACTGCCCCACCTACTTGTCCAACCTACCTTTCCAACCTACATGTCTCACATACCTGTCCAATACACCTGTCCAACATACCTGTCCCAACTACCTGTCAAACCTACATGCCCAACCTAACTGCCCCATCTACCTGTCACACCTACATGTCCAACCTACTTGTCAAACATACCTGTCCCACCTACCTCTCCCACTTACCTGTCCCACATTCCTGTCCCACATACCTGTGATGTCTACCTGTCAAAACTACCTGTCCAATTTACCTATTCCACCTGCCCGTCCAACCTACCTGTCCAACCTACCTGTCCAACCTACCTGTCCAACCTACCTGTCCAACCTACCTGTCAAACCTACCTGTCCAACCTACCTGTCCAACCGACCAGTCCCACTTAACTTTCCCACCTACCTGTCCCACCTAACTGTCCCACCTACCTGTCCAACCTAACTGTCAAACTTACATGTCCAACCTACCTGTCCCACCTACCTGTCACACATACCTGTCCCACATACCTGTCCCACATACCTGTCCCACATCTCTGTTCCATCTGATTGTCCCACCTAATTGTCAAACCTACCCGTCCCACATACATATCCCACATACTTGTCCAATACACCTGTCCAACATACCTGTCCCAACTACCTGTCAAACCTAACTGTCCCATCTACCTGTCAAACATACCTGTCCTACATACATGTCCCACCTACCTGTCCCACATACCCATGCTGTCTACATGTCCCTCCTACCTGTCCCATCTACCTGTTGAACCTAACTGTCCACCTACCTGTCCAACCTACCTGTCCCACCTTACTGTCCCACCTACCTGTCAAACCTACCTGTCAGACCTACCTGTCCCACATATCTGTCCCACCTACCTGCCCCACATACCTGCCCCACCTACCTGTCCCACATACCTGTCCCACTTACCTGTCCAACCTACCTGTCCAACCTATCTGTCCAACCTACCTGTCCAACCTACCTGTCCAACCTACCTGTCCAACCTACCTGTCCAACCTACCTGTCCAACCTACCTGTCTAACCTACCTGTCCAATCTACCTATACCAACTACATGTACCACATACCTGTCCCACATACCTATCCCACATACCTGTCCCACATACCTGCCCCACATATCTGTCCCATCTACCTGTCCCATGTTATTGTCCCAAACATACCTGTCCCACTTGCCTGTCTTAACTACCTGTCCCACCTACCTGTCCCACATACCTGTTCTGTCTACCTGTCCCTCCTACCTGTCCCATATACCTGTCCCACCTAACTGTCCACCTAACTGTCCCACCTACCTGTCCATTTACCTGTTCAACCACCCTGTCCAACCTACCTGTCCAACAACCTGTCCAACCTACCTGTCCCACGTAACTGTCCAACCTACCTGTCCAACCTACCTCTCAAACCTACCTGTCAAACCTACCTGTCCCACCTACCTGTAAAACATACCTATCAAACACACCTGTCCCACATACATGTCCCAGATATCTGTCCCACCTACCTGTCAAACCTACCTGTCCCACTTAACTGTCCCACCTACCTGTCCAAACTACCTGTCCAAACTACCTGTCCAAACGACTTGTCCCACCTGACTTTCCCACCTATCTGTCCAACCTACCTGTCCCATCAACCCTAACTGCGAGACATACCTGTCCCACCTACCTGCCCCCCCTACATGTCCCACATACCTGTCCCACCTACCTGTGCAACCTACCTGTCCAACCTACCTGTCCAACCTACCTGTCCAACCTATCTGTCCAACCTACCTGTCCAACCTACCTGTCCAACCTACCTGTCCAACCTACCTGTCCCACCTACCTGTCCAACCTACCTGTCCAACCTACCTGTCACACCTACCTGTCCAACCTACCTGTCAAACCTACATGTCCATCTACCTGTCAAACATACCTGTCCAACATACCTGTCCCACCTCCCTGTCACACCTACCTGTCCCACATACCTGTCCCACATACCTGTGCTGTCTACCTGTCCCTCCTACCTGTCCGATGTACATGTCTCACCTAACAGTCCACCTACCTGTCCCACTTTCCTGTCCCAATTTCCTGCCCCACCTACCTGTCCAACCTACCTGTCCAACCTTCTTGTCCCACCTACCTGTTTAACCTACTTGTCCCACCTACTTGTAAAACATACCTGTCCCACATACCTGCCCCACATACCTGTCCAAGCTGCCTGACCCACTTAACTGTCCCACCTAACTGTCAAACCTACCTGTTCAATCTACCTGTCCAACCTACCTGTCCCACCTACCTGCCCCACATACCTGTCCCACATACCTGTCCAACCTACCTGTCCCACCTAACTGCCCCACCTACTTGTCCAACTTACCTTTCCAACCTACATGTCTCACATACATGTCCAATACACCTGTCCAACATACCTGTCCCAACTACCTGTCAAACCTACATGCCCAACCTAACTGTCCCATCTACCTGTCACACCTACATGTCCAACCTACCTGTCAAACATACCTGTCCCACCTACCTCTCCCACTTACCTGTCCCACATTCCTGTCCCACATACCTGTGATGTCTACCTGTCTCAACTACCTTTCCAATTTACCTATTCCACCTACCTGTCCAACCTACCTGTCCAACCTACCTGTCCAACCTACCTGTCAAACCTACTTGTCCAACCTACCTGTCGAACCGACCTGTCCCACTTAACTGTCCCACCTACCTGTCCCACCTAACTGTCCCACCTACCTGTCCAACCTACTTGTCCAACTTACATGTCCAACCTACCTGTCACACATACCTGTCCCACATACCTGTCCCACATACCTGTCCAACATCTCTGTTCCATCTGATTGTCGCACCTAATTGTCAAACCTACCTGTCCCACATACATATCCCACATACTTGTCCAATACACCTGTCCAACATACTTGTCCCAACTACCTGTCAAACCTACCTGTCCCATCTACCTGTCAAACATACCTGTCCCACATACAATTCCCACCTACCTGTCCCACATACCTATGCTGTCTACCTGTCCCTCCTACCTGTCCCATCTACATGTTGAACCTAACTGTCAACCTACATGTTTCACCTACCTGTCCATTTACCTGTTCCACCTACCTGTTCAACCTAACTGTCCAACCAACTTGTCCAACCTACCTGTCCAACCTACCGGTCCAACCTACCTGTCCAACTTACCCATCCCACCTACCTGTCACACATACCTGTCCCACATATCTGATCAATCTAATTGTCCCACCTTATTGTCCAATCTACCTGTCCCACATACATATCCCACATACCTGTCCAATACACCTGTCAAACATACCTGTCCCAACTACCTGTCCAACCTACCTGCCCCACCTACCTGTCACACCTACCTGTCCAACCTACCTGTCAAACCTACCTGTCCCATCTACCTGTCCCACATACCTGTCCCACATTCATGTGCTGTCTACCTGTCCCTCCTACCTGTCCCATCAACCTGTTCCACCTAACTGTCTACTTACATGTCCAACCTACCTGTCCATTTACCTGTTCCACCTACCTGTTCAACCTAACTGTCCAACCGACCTGTCCAACCTAACTGTCCCACCTACCTTTCCAACCTACCGGTCAAACCTACCTGTCAAACCGACCTGTCAAACCTACCTGTCCCACATATCTGTCCCATCTACCTGTCCCATCTTATTGTCCCAAACATACCTGTCCCACATGTCTGACTTAACTACCTGTCCCAACTACCTGTCCCACATACCTGTGCTGTCTACCTGTCACTACTACCTGTCCTATATACCTGTCCCAAATACCGGCCCCATCTATTTGTCCCACCTAATTGTCCAACCTACCTGTCCCACATACATGTCCCACATACCTGTCCAATACACCTGTCCAACATACCTGTTCCAACTACCTGTCCAACCTACCTGTCCCATCTACCGGTCAAACATACCTGTCACACATACCTGTCCCGCCTACCTGTCCCACCTAACTGTCTCACCTATCTGTCCAACCTACCTGTTCCACATACCTGTCACGCAAACCTGCCCCACCTACCTGCCCAACCTACCTGCCCCACCTACCTGTCCCACATACCTGCCCCACATACCTGTCCAACCTACCTGTCCCACCTAACTGTCCCACCTACCTGTCCAACCTACCAGTCCAACCTACCTGTCCAACCTACCTATCTAGCCTACCTGTCCAACTTACCTGTCCGACCTACCTGTCCGACCTACCTGTCCGACCTACCTGTCCCACATACCTCTCCCACATATCTGTCCCATCTACCTGTCCCAGCTAATTGTCCCACCTACTTATCCAACCTACCTGACCCACTCAATGTCCCACGCACCTGTCCAATACACCTGTCCATCTACCTGTCCATCTACATGTCCCACCTACATGTCCCACATACCTGTCCATTACACCTGTCCAACATACCTGTCCCAACTACCTGTCCAACCTACCTGTCCCACTTAACTGTCCCACCTACCTTTCCAAACTACCTGTCCCACCTACATGCCCCACCTACCTGTCCAATTTACCTGTTCCACCTACCTGTCCAAACTACCTGTCCAAATTAATTGTCCACCTATCTGTCCAACCTACCTGTCCAACCTACCTGTCCCTCCTACCTGTCCCACATACCTGCCCCACCTACCTTGTCCAACCTACCTGTCCCACCTAACTGCCCCACCTACCTGTCCAACCTACCTGTCAAACTTTCCTGCCCAACCTACCTGTCCCATCTACCTGTCAAACCTACCTGTCCCACATACCTGTCCCATATATCTGTCCCACCTACATGTCCCACCTACATGTCCAACCTACCAGTCAAAATTAATTGTCCACCTACCTGTCCAAACTATCTGTTACTCCTACCTGTCAAACATACCTGTCCCACTAACCTCTCCCACCTACCTGTCCCACATACCTGTCCCACATGCCTGTGCTTTCTACCTGTCCCTCTTACCTGTACCCTCTACCTGTCCACCTAACAGTCAACCTACCTATCACACCTACCTTTCTCATTTACCTGTTCAACCTACCTCTTTAACCTAACTGTAAGACATACCCGTCCCACCTACCTGTACAACCTACCTGTCCCACCTAACTGTCCCACCTACCTGTCAAAACTACCTGTCCAACCTACTGTCCCATTTACCTGTCCCACCTACCTGTTCCACCTACCAGTCCCACCTACCTGGCAAACCTACATGTCCAAACTACCTGTCCCACCTACCTTTCCAATTTACCTTTTCCACCTACCTGTCCAACCTAACTGTCAGACATACCTGTCCCACCTACCTTGTCCAACATACCTGTCCCACCTAACTGTCCCACCTACCTGTCCAACAAACCTGTCCCACCTACCTGTCAAACATACCTGTCCCACATACCAGTCCCACATACCTGTCCCACATACCTGTCCAATACAATCTTCCAAGATATATGTCCAGACTACCTGTCCAACCTACCTGTCCTACCTAACTGTCCCACCTACCTGTCCAACCTACCTGTCCCACTTAACTGTCCCACCTACCTTTCAAACCTACCTGTCCAACCTACCTGTCCAACCTACCTGTCCCACATACCTGCCCTACATACCTGACCCACATACCAGTCCCACATAACTGTCACACCTATCTGTCCAACCTACCTGTCAAACCTACCTGTCACATCTACCTGTCAAACATAAATGTCCCACATACCTGTCCCACCTACCTGCCCCACCTACATTTCCACATACCTGTCCAACATACCTGTTCTGTCTACCAGTCCCTCCCAACTGTCCCATCTACCTGTCCCACTTACCTGTCCATTTACCTGTTCCACCTACCTGTCCAACCTACCTGTAAACCTACCTGTCCCAATTAACTGTCCACCTACCTATCCAACCTATCTGTCCCACCTAACTGTCCCTCCTGCCTGTCACATCAACCTGTCCGACCTACCTGTCAAACCTACCTGTCCCATCTACCTGTCAAACATACCTGTCCCACATACCTGTTCCACCTATCTGTCCCACCTACCTGTCCATTTACCTGTCCCACCTACCTGTCACACCTACCTGTCCAACCTACCTGTCAAACATACCAGTCCCATCTACCTGTCAAACATACCTGTCCCACATACCTGTTCAACCTACCTGTTACACCTACCTGTCCCACATACCTGTCACACATACCTGTGCTGTCTACCTGTCCCTCCTACCTGTCCGATGTACCTGTCCCACCTAACTGTCCACCTACATGTCCGACCTAATTGTCCCACCTACCTGTCCAACCTACCTGTCCCACCTACCTGTCCAATACATACCTGTCCCACCTAACTGTCAAACCTACCTGTTACACCTACCTGCCCAACCTACCTGTCAAACCTACATGTCCAATCTATTTGTCAATCATACCCTTCCCACCTTCCTGTCCCACCTACTTGCCCCACCTACCTGTAAAACATACCTGTCCCACATACCTGTCCCACATACCTGTCCAACCTATCTGTCCACTTAACTTTCCAAACTACCTGTCCAAACTACCTGTCCCATCTACCTGTCAAACATACCTGTCCCACATACCTGTGCCACATACCTGTCCCATTTACCTATTCCACCTACCTGTCCAAACTAACTGTGATACATACCTGTCCCACCTACCTGTCCAACCATCCTGTCCCAACCTAAATGCCCCACCTACCTGTCCAACCTAAATGTAGAACCTACCTGTCCCACTTACATGTTCCAACTACCTGTCCAACCTAACTGTCTCACCTTCCTGTCCAACCTACCTGTCCCACCTTCCTGTCAAACCTACCTGTCCCACCTAACTGTCCCACATACCTGTCCAATCTACCTGTCCCACCTACCTGTCAAACATACCTGTCCCGCCTAACTGACAAACATACCTGTCCCACATACCTGTCCCACATACCTGTCCCACATACCTGTCCCATTTACCTGTTCCGCCTACCTATCCAACATACCTGTCCGACCTACCTGTCTACATACCTGTCCCACCTAACTGTCCCATCTACCTGTCCAACCTACCTGTCCAACCTACCTGTCCAACCTACCTGTCCCACCTAACTGTCCAACCTACCCATACAACCTACCTGTCCAACCTACCTGTCCAACCTACCTGTCCAACCTACCTTACCAACCTACCTTTCCCACCTATTTGTCCAACTTACCTGTCCAACCTACCTGTCCAATCTACCTGTCCAACCTACCTGTCCCACCGACCTGTCAAACATACCTATCAAACATACCTGTCCCACATACCTGTCCCACATAAATGTCCCACCTACCTGTCCCACTTAATAGTCCCACCTACCTGTCCAACCTACCTGACCCACTTAACTGTCCCACCTACCTGTCCAAACTACCTGTCCCACCTACCTGTCAAACATACCTGTCCCACATACCTGTCCCAAATACCTGTCCCACCTACCTGTCCCACATACCTGTCCTATTTACCTGTTCCACCTACCTGTCCAACCTAACTGTGATACATACCTGTCCCACCTACCTGTCCAACCTACCTGCCCCACCTAAATGCCCCACCTACCTGTCCAACCTACCTGTCCAACCTACCTTTCCCATTTACCTGTTCCACCTACCTTTTCAACCTAACTGTCCCACTTAACTGTCCCACCTACCTGTTCAACCTACCTGTCCAACCTTCCTGTCCAACCTACCTGTCCCACCTAGCTGTCCCACATACCTGTCCCATATACGTCTCCCACATACCTGTCCCATCTAATTGTCCAATCTATTTGTCACACCTAATTGTCCGACCTACCTGTCCAACATACATGTTCCACCTACCTAACACCTACCTGTCCAACATACCTGTCAAACCTAGCTGTCCCATCTAACTGTCAAACATACCTGTCCCACATGCCTGTCTTAACTACCTGACCCACCTACCTGTACCACATACCTGTGCTGTCTACCTGTCCCTCCTACCTGTCCCATATACCTGTCCCACCTAACTGTCCACCTACCTGTCCCACCTAAATGTCCATTTACCTGTTCCACCACCCTGTCCAACCTACCTGTCCAACCTACCTGTCCAAACTACCTGTCCCACCTAACTGTCCAACCTACCTGTCCAACCTACCTGTCAAACCTACCTGTCAAACCTACCTGTCAAACCTACCTGTCAAACCTACCTGTCCAATCTAACTGTCCAACCTACCTGTCAAACATACCTGTCAAACATACCTGTTCCACATATCTGTCCCACACACCTGTCCCACTTACCTGTCCAACCTAACTGTCCTACTTAACTGCCCCACCTACCTGTCTAACCTACCTGTCCGACCTGACTGTCCCACCTACCTGTCCAACCTAACTATCCCATTTACTTGTCCCACATACTTGTCCAACCTGACTGTGAGACATACCTGTCCCATCTACCTGTCCCATCTAATTGCCCCACCTACTTGTCCAACCTACCTGTCCCACCTGACTGTCCCACCTGACTGTCCCAACTACCTGTACAACCTACCTGTCCCACCTATCTGTCCAACCTAAATGCCCAACCTACCTGTCCAACCTACCTGTCAAACCTACCCGTTAAACCTACCTGTCCCACCTACCTGTCAAACATACCTGTCAAACATCCCTGTCCCACATACCTGTCCCACATGCCTGTCCCACCTACCTGTCAAACCTACCTGTCCCACTTAACTTTCCCACCTACTTGTCCAACCTACCTGTCCAACCTGACTATCCCACCTAACTGTCCAACCTACCTGTCCAACCTACCTGTCAAACCTACCAGTCAAACATATCTGTCCAACCTACCTGTCAAACATACCTGTCAAACATACATGTCCCACATACCTGTCCCATTTACCTGTTCCACCTACCTGCCCAACCTAACTGTGATACATACCTGTCCCACCTAACTGTCTCACCTACCTGTCCCACCTACCTGTCCCACATACCTGTCCCACATACCTGTCCCACATACCTGTCCCACCTACATGTCTCACAAACTGTCCCACATACCTGTGATGTCTACCTGTCCCTCCTACCTGTCCAATATATCTGTCTCACCTACCTGTCAATTTACCTGTTCCACCACCCTGTCCTACCTACCTGTCCAACCTACCTGTCCCACCTAACTGTCCAACCTACCTGTCCCACCTACCTGTCAAACCTACCTGACAAACCTAGCTGTCAAACCTACCTGTCCAACCTACCCGTCAAACATACCTTTCAAACATACCTGTTCCACATACCTGTCCCACACACCTGTCCAACCTACCTGTCAAACCTACCTGTCCCACTTAACTGTCCCACCTACCTGTCCAATGTTCCTGTCCCACCTGATTGTCCCACCTACCTATCCAACCTACCTGTCCCATTTACTTGTTCCACATACCTGTCCAACCTAACTGTTAGACATACCTGTCCCATCTACATGTCCCATCTAATTGCCCCACCTACTTGTCCAACCTACCTGTCCCACCTGGCTGTCCCACCTACCTGTACATCCTACTTGTCCAACCTACCTGCCCCACCTAACTGTCCAACCTACCTGTCCAACCTACCTGTCCAACCTACCTCTCCCACCTAACTGTCCCACCTACCTGTCCAACCTACCTGTTGAACATACCTGTCCCACCTACCTGTCAAACGTACCTGTCCCACATCCCTGTCCCACATACCTGTCCTACCTACTTTCCCTCCTACCTGTCCCACCTACCTGTCCCACCTACCTTTCCCACCTACCTGTCCCACCTACCTGTCCCACATACTGGTCCTATTTACCTGTTCCACCTAACTGTCCAACCTAACTGTGAGACATACCTGTCACACCTACCTGTCTAACCTAACTGCCACACCTAACTGTCCCACCTACCAGTCCAACCTACCTGTCCAACCTACCTGTCCCATTTACCTGTTCCTCCTATCTGTCCAACCTAACTTCCCAACCTAACTGTCCGACCTACCAGTCCAACCTACCTGTCCCACCTACCTTTCCAACCTAAGTGTCCCACCTAACTGTCCCGCATACTTGACCAACTTACCTGTACAACCTACCTGTCCCACCTACCTGTCCAACCTACCTGTCCTAACTACCTGTCAAACATACCTGTCCAACATACTTGTCCAACCTACATGTCCAACCTACCTGTCATACCTTCCTGTCCAAATTAATTGTCCACCTACATGTCCTATCTACCTGTCCAACCTACATGTCTGACCGACCTGTCCCACATACTGGTCCAATCTACCTGTCCAACTTAACTGTCCCACCTACCTGTCCAACCTACCTTTCCATCCTACCTAAATGACCTACCTTTCCAATCTACCTGTCCCACTTAACTGCCCCACCTACCTGTGACACCTACATTTTCAACCTACCTGTCCAATATACCTGTCCTACCTACCTGTCCCATCTACTTGTCCCACATAACTGATCCACCTACCTATCCAACAAAGCTGTCCCACATACCTGTCGCACATACCTGTCCCACATATCAGCCCCACATAACTGTCCTATCTACATTTTACTATCAACCTGTCCCACATACCTGTCCAACCTACCTTTTACACTTTGGTTACACTTTGGTTACACTTTGGTTACACTTTGGTTACACTTTGGTTACATTTTGGTTACATTTTGGTTCCACTTTGATTACACTTTGGTTACACTTTGACTACACTTTGACTACACTTTGGTTACACTTTGGTTACCCTTTGGTTACACTTTGGTTACACTTTGGTTACACTTTGACTACACTTTGACTACACTTGGGTTACACTTGGGTTGCACTTTGGTTACACTTTGGCTACACTTTGACTACACTTTGGTTACACTTTGACGACACTTTGGTTAAATTTTGAATACACTTTGGTTACACTTTGTTTACACTTTGACTACACTTTGGTTACACTTTTGTTACACTTTGGTTACACTTTGACTACACTTTGGTTACATGTTGGTTACACTTTGGTTACATTTTCGTTACACTTTGATTACACTTTGATTACACCTAGTTTACACATTGACTACACTTTGGTTACACTTTGGTTAAACGTTGACTACACTTTGGTTACACTTTGTTAGACTTTGACTACACTTTGGTTACACTTAAGTTACTCTTTGGATACACTTTGGTTACACTTTTGTTACACTTTGTCTACACTCTGGTTATGTTTGGTTACACTTTGGTTAAATTTTGGCTACACTTTGACTACACTTATTTCACTTTAGTTACACTTTGGTTACACTTTGGTTACACTTAGCTTACATTTGTTTACACTTTGGCAACTTTGTCTATTTAGGCTCAAATAGATTCATTTTGGCGGCCTTTAAATGTCCCCTTAGGCGCTTTCTAATAGACACATTTTTGCGCTCTTTTATTGCTTCAATTGGCGCTCTCTAATAGACTCATATTTGCGCCCTTTAATTTTCTCTTTAGGCACTCTCTATTAGACGCATTTTGGAAACCTTTGAATTGCCTCTTAAATCAACGTCTAATAGAATTATTTTGGCACCCTTTAATTTTCCCTTGAGGAGCGCTCTAATAGACTCACTTTGGCGCTCTTTAAATGACTCCTTATTAGCTGATTAATAGACTCATTTTTGCGCCCTTTATGTGCTTCTTTTGTCGATTTCAAATAGACTCATTTGTTCGTCCTTTTATTGTCTCTTTAAGTGCTCTCTATTAGATTTACTTTTGCTGAATTGTTTTGTCGCTTTAGGCGCTCTCTAATAAACTTATTTTGGTTCCAATTAAATGTCTATTTAGCCACCCTCTAATTGACCAATTTTTGCGCTCTTTACTTTTCTCTTGAGGTGCTTTCTAATGGACACATTTTGCGCCTTTTAATTGTGTCTTTAGGCGATCTCTAACAGACTCATTTTAACTGCCCTTAACTTTTCTTTTTAGACGCTCATTAAGAGACTCATTTATTCGCCCTTTAATTGTATTTTTAGGCGCTAGTTATAGACTCATTTTTTCGCCCATTTTTGGTCGTAAAAGTATATGTTTTGAAGTTGGAGATTTAGCTATATCTGTACTTAATGTATTTCTAAAAGTTTGTTGCTTCATTTCAGTTATCGTTCTTTTAACCGTAGATGTAATTTCATTTTTAGTTGTATGTACAGATGTAGTAGTAGCTATAGCTATGAACTTAGCCCACTAGTAGTATATAATGTCAGGACTATTTGATGAACACTTCATATTATTTTGCGTACACATATATTTTTATTTGGCGAAAACTACAATTCAAACACAATGCAGATAAAAATAAATCATTTAATGTACTGAATTAGAAAGAACATTTCGCCCCAAGTAAGTGCGCCCCACTCCTGTGTTCCAAATAACTGTGCCACCCACTGTGCACCCACGCCTATGCCAAACTAACGATTCTCAAAAAGACGCACTAATCATTTCTACCAAAGTGAATGTGTCTGTCCAATGAGCTTCACCTGTGTTAACGATGAGTATTGAAGTAGGATCTGTCAGGTGAAAAGTAAACAATAATATTATGCTTGAGTGGTGTGCCTGCAAAGCCTCGCATCACCGTTACAAAAATATTTTCCTTTCAATGACAATCTGAGCATTGTTAAATATTTCCTAATGAATTGCTGTTGACATTGAATTATGACATTTAATTTGATAAACGTTTGCTTATTAGGGTTTTAGAAAGAAAAAAAAAGAAACCATTATTTATATATTTTATAATCTTCTCCCCTTATCCCCCCCCCCCAAGTCACCAATGTTGTGAGCTTTTTGTGTGTCAAGTCTTGTCAGACAAAGTGTAGTTGGATTGATCTCTTAGTTCTCAGCAAGGGGTCACTGTTATGAGTTGTAGTGGCGTGTGCTTCAAACTAGTGTGTTCAGCGTGTATAAATTCAGCTTTTGTTTGGAGGTAACAAGACTTTTTTCTGTCAAGTAAGTCAATGCTTTTTGTAAAAACGAATCTTGGATTTTTATCAGGATAAGTATAATGAAAAAAAAACAATTGTTGGCCATTCTTTATTAACAGCAAGCATTGTTAATAATTAAATGCTTTCAAATAAATGATAGCTCACTTTTAATTGGACATACACAAACATAATGTTAAGTAACCTTGCAAGGATTATGAAGGATAATTAGTATACAATGTGAGTCGAAACTGTTAATTTCATTTTTTATTTACTGCAACTGGTCTCATGGCATTAAAGGATAACTTCACATGGCAGGACGCAGGTTACCAAATGTCACTTTCAACTGGCAGGATTAAGGGTACTAAATGCCACTTTCAACTGCCTGAAAGTAGGGTGCCAATTGGCACTTGCATCTTGCAGGACACTTTTTATCAAATGATACTTTTAACTGGCTAGACGCAGGGTGTCAAATGCCACTTGTATAGAGAACATATTTCAAGTGGCCGATACATCGGTTTCAACCGAGCGCTCAATTGACTATAGATTTGAAACACAATCTGATAAATATAATATTACTATATGTACATATTGTTAATGGAATAAATTTTGCGTATTATTCAATCAATGATAGTACATGCAGACATTGCATATGAATGATGTCGTAGATGCAAATGTACATGAATTTGTAGTTTCTGTTACAGATGCATTTTTATATGTAGATATAGCTGTAGTTGTAGATGTACTTGAAGAAATAGTAAATGTAGTTTTTATAATAATTGTATTTTTACATATGGTGTATTTGTATTAATACCTTTGGAGGGACTTGTAATTTTCGGTGCAGAAGCAGGTGTGTGCTTGATTTGGTAAATGTAGGATTGAAGCTTACTTGAAGTTGTAGCTTTATTTTTAATTTGAGTTCTTTAAAATTTTGTTGTACTATAATCTGCAATAGCAATTGTCGCTGTAGTTTAGTTTTATTATATGTATATACATTTGTAGTTGAAGTAGTAGCAGATCTAATAGATTTTTAAAAAATTTAGGTTGACTATTTATGGAGGGTACAGAAAAAACAGTAATTATACAGTCTATACTAGGACCCCATGATAATAGCAGAAATAAAATGTGTAGGCTACGCTGGGCAGGACATTTAAAAAGATTGCAAAATAACAAAGTTGAGTAAAGAGGGTACATCCCTAAAATCGGTCAACGGCTCAAATGCAGATCTAAGCTTAGATTGATGCATGATGTGGAAAAAGATATACAGAAGATGGTAACCAGAACATGGAAAAGAAAAGCATTAGTTAAGTCTGTTTGAAAGCTAATAGGGAGTCAGGACAAAGACTTACATGGACTTTAGTGCGAACGGTATGGATATTATTGTAGATGTGGTTGTAAATATGTTAATGTAGTTATTGATATATTTGTAAATATAATAAATGTAGCTGTAGTTGTAGCTTTGGTTGTACTTGTAGTTGTAGTTGTTGAAGTTGAAGATGTAATTCCTTTTTTATATTCAGTTAGAGTGGTAGCTTACGCTCTGCAAATAAAAGAGGAGAATGAAGAAGATACACCACTTAAGCCACTGAGGAAACGGCTTAAAGGTATCGATATTATTGTAGATGTAGTTGTAAATATGTTCATGTAGTTGTTGATATATTTGTACATATTTTTTAATGTAGCTGTAGTGGTAGCTTTGGTTGTAGATGCATTTATTTTTTATAGTTGTACTTACATATGTACTTGCAGTGTTGTAGTTGATGAAGTTGAAGATGTAATTCCTTTTTAATCTACGCTCGGCAGGACGTTAGAAAGAATTCAAAATGAAAGAGGGTAGTAAATAGGACACATCACGTAAACACCAGAGAAACGGCTTAAAGTCAAACCTAAGCATAGATGGATAGATGTTGTGGTGAAAGATCTACAGAAGCTGGGAGTCAAAGCATGGAAAAGAAAACCTTTAGTTAAGTCTGAGTGTGAGGCAGGCCAAAGACTTACATGAACTTTAGTGCGAAAGGTATGGGTGTTGTAGTATATGTATTTGTTGTTATAATAATAATAATAATAATAATAAAGTTCATTTAAAAAAACACGCTTCATCCCCAAAGGCTCGAAGCGCGGAACAAAGTCAACAAAAAACAAATCTATAATTTACCACATTTAAAACAAACGCAACACTACAAAAACTAATTACAACTAATTTTATATATAGATGTAGTTGTACAAACAATTTTACATACAGTTTACATAGCTTTGGTTGTAGATACATTTGTTTTGTAGTTGTGGTTGTGGCACTACTTGTGGTAGTTGTTTTGATTTGAAACAGATTTAATTGTATCTTTCATTTTATTTAAAGTTTTATATTTATTTGTAGTTTTTGTTGCAGTTGTTCATGCGGTTATAAGTGTATTTGTAGTTATAGTGATTTTCGTGTATTGCAGCTATATAAGTAGCTGTAGTTTTAGATACATGTTCCATTGTAGATGTAGTATTGCAGCTATATAAGTAGCTGTAGTTTTAGATACATGTTCCATTGTAGATGTAGTTACAGTTGTAGAAGTAGATTTAAAAGTGTTTTTTTCATTGATATAGATAAACGTGAAGTTCATGATTTATATTTAGATCAAGGGTAGGCTACGCTCAGCAGGGCACTGGAAAGAATTGCAAATAAAAGAGGGGAGTGTAGAGGGTACATCACGAAAACTACAGAGAAAACGGCTCAAAGACATACCTAAGCTTTGATGGATAGATGGTTTGGAAAAAGGTCTACAGAAGCTTGGAACCAAAGCACGGAAAATGAAAGCATTAGTTAAGTCTGAGTTAAAGGTAATAGTGAAGCGGGCCAAAGCCTTACATGGACTTTAGTTTGATCGGTAAGGATATTATTGTAGACAATTAAGTTGTAAAAATGTCAATGGATTTTTTAATTGATTTGTAAATACAGTTTTTGTAGTTGTATTGTTAGCTTTGGTTGTAGATGCAGCTGTTTTTGCTTAGTTTGAGTAGATGTACCTATAGTTTTTGTTAGTGCAGTTAAAGATGTAATCCCTGTTTTTTTTATTTTTGTTAAATGGTAGGCTACGAAAAACAGGACTTTTCAGTATCTTTAGTTTAGTTTGAGTAGATGTACATATAATTCCAGTAGATATATATACAGTAAAGTTGTAGTTAATATAGTTAAAGAAATAATTCATGTGTTATATTTGCCGATAGGCAGTACATTTAGAGCCAACCAAAAAGGAAATGAAGAGAGTACTTAACTTAAACCCCTGGGGTAAAAAGGACTCAAATGAATACCTAAGCTCCGGTGGATAGATGTTGTGGAAAAAGATCTACAGAAGCTGGGAATCACTATATGAAACGGAAAAGTATTAGGACTCAGTTGAAGGTAGTAGTGAGATGTAGGCTATATGTAGTTGTATCTTTTGTTACGGTTAAATGCAGTTTTAGATTTATTTGTAGTTGTAAATGCTCTTCGTGTATTTCTAGCTAAGGATGTTAATGTAGTTCCATTACAAAAGATCTTTTTGTATATAGAGGAGACATTTTGTATGTCTATATATGTGTACTTCTATTTGTTGCAGTTGCAGTTGTAGAGTAGAATATTTGCCTGCTTAGATGAAGTTTTTTGATGTTATTTACGATGTAGATTCTGTTGTTGTAATTTCAGCTTTAGAGGAGCTGTAATTTTATTTGCAGTTGGCAAATATGGATTTAATTGCTGTTTCAGAAGTAGTTTTTGTATATGTATGACTAGATTGTTATGTCCATAGAGTTGTGCCTTTATTAGTATTCATCCCTCTTTATGAAGTTATTGTTTCAGTTGCATTTATAGAGATATTCGGCGTTGCAGATGTAGTTATTGGTGGCATTTAATATGTAGAAATTGTTTCTGTAACTGTAGCTTTAGGGGTAGATCTAATTTATTTGCAGTTTCAAAATCTAGTTGCAGTTGCCATCATAGAAGTAATTTTTATATGTTTTGGAGAAGTTTAGATGTGTATATAGTTGTACCTCAATTTGAAGTTATCCATCTTTATGTAGCTGTAACGTATGTGACAGTTTGCCGGTGTAGATGTAGTTATTGATGTATATTTTGTTATTGTAGCTTTAAGAGTAGGTGTAATTTTATTTGCAATTGCAAAATGTAGATATAGTTACCGCTGAAGAAGTAATTTTCATAGATGTATGAGAAGTTGAATATGTATATATAGTTCCAGTTGTAGTTATAGAGGTAGTTTTGGTAAATTTAGGGTAAGAATTATATGTCCATATAGTTGAAGTAACAGTTTAAGTTGCAATTGTAGATATATTTGCCGATTTAGAAGGAGTTATTAATGTTTTCTGCGATGTAGACATTTTTCTTGTAGATGTAGCTTGAGAAGTATGTGTAATTTTATTTCTCGTTGCAAATGTAAATGTAGTTGCCTTTGTAGTAGTTATTGTAGATGTAAGAGAAGTTTTATATGCATGTATAAGTGCACCTCTTTTTGTAGGTATCTCTTTTTATGTAATCTTTTGATGTAGTTATAGTTTTAGTTGCAGTTGCAGATATATTTCCGATGTAAATTTAGATATAATTGTTTTTAGCGATGTATATTTCTTCCTGTAATTTGAGCTTGATCTTTAAGTGTAATTATATTTGCAGTCCAAATGTAGAAGTAGTTGCCATTATAGAAATAGTTTTTGTTAATGTATTAGAAGTTTTGTAATTCATGTATAGGTTTACCTCTATTTGTAGTTATCTCTCTTTATGTGGTTATAGTTTTATTTGCATTTGCAGATATATTTGCCGATGTAGATGTAGTTAAGTTGCAGTGGTACATGCATTTCTATATATAAATTTATAGATATAGTGCACTTCATATATGTGTAGCTATAGAATCAGTTGATTAGTTTTTAGATACATGCAGAATTGTAGATACAGTTGCAGTTGTAGAGTAGATGCAAACGTAATTTTGTAAAAGATGTAGTTAAGGATCTAATTTGTTTTATATTTCGGCCAAGGAATAGGCTACGCTTGGCAAGACATTTAGAAAGAATTCCCAGAGGAAACGGCACAAAATCATAGCTAAACGTTGATGGATAGATATTGGTGAAAAAGTTTTACAGAAGCCGTAAACTGAAGCATTGAAAAGACAAGCATTAGTTAAGTCTGAGTGGAAGGTAGTAGTGAGGTAGTCCAAAGAATTATATGGGGTTTAGCACTATCGTGTTGGATATTGTTGTAGATTTAGTATGAACATTTCAATTTACATATAGCTGTGGTTGGTGTAGCTAAAGATGAAATGTATGTTTTATATTTAGGACAAGGTGTAGGCTACGCTCCGCATGACACTTATAAAGAATTCCAAATGAAAGAGGGGAGTGAAACGGAACATCCCGTAACACCAGAGGAAACGGCTCAAAGTCATCCCTTAGCTGCAAGGGATAGTTGCTGTTGGAAAAGTTCTAAATAAGCAGGCAACCGAAGCATAAAAAAGAAAAGCATTCGTTGGGTCTCAGTGGAAGGTAGTAGTAAAGCAGCCAAAGCCTTTAATGGGCGGTAGGGCCAACAGGATGGATATTGTTGTAGATGCAGTTGTTGTTGGATATGAAAAGTAGCTGATGATTTGTAAATGTAGTTTTATTTAGCTGTAGTTGTAGCTTTGGTTGTAGTCCCATTTATTTTTGTAAGTGTACTGATACCTATTCTTGTTGGTCTAATTGATTCAATTTGATATAGTTTTATTGATAGCTTTGGTTTTCATTTAGTTGTACCTGCATTTTTAGCTGTAGTTGTAGTTGTAGCTTTAGTTTAGTTTTAGTAGATGTAACTTCAGTCGATGTGCCTATAGTTGGAGTTTATATAGTTTAAGATGTAATTCCTGTTTTATTATTAGGACAAGGAGTGGACTATATTCGACAGTACACTTAGAGATAAAGCCAACTGATAGAAGGCAATGATCATGGTACTTAAACTCCAGAGGAAGAAGGCTCAAACTATACCTGTTGTGGAAAAAATCTACAGAAGCTGGGAACCAGAGCATGGTCAAGAAGGCCATTAGTTAGGTACAAGTGGAAGGTAGGAGTGAGTTTTACATGGCATTGTAGCGGCTACATGAATAGTTTGTATGTACATATAGCTTTAATAGTTTTAAAATTATCTTTCGTTGTGTAGTTTTTGTTTTGGTTTTGGTTGCAGTTTTGGACAACAGTTTGGTTACACTTTGGTTCCACTTTTGCTAGACTTTGACTAGAATTTGGTGACACTTTGGTTACACATTATCTACACTTTGTTAAATTTTGGCTGAATTTTTGATACACTTTGCTTACACTTTGTTTACACTTTAATTACACTTTGGTTCCACTTTTGCTATACTTTGACTAGAATTTGGTTACATTTTGGATACACTTCGGTTACAATTTAGTTACACGTTGGTTACACTTATGTTACACTTTAGAGACAATTTTGCTGCACTTTGACTAAAATTTGGTTACACTTTGGCTACACTTGGGTTACACTTTAGTTACACGTTGGTTACACTTTGACTATAATTTGACTGCATTTTGGCTACACTTTGGTTACACTCTGGCAGTACTTTGGCTAAACTTTTCCTACACTTTAGGTACACTGTGACTACACATTGATTTCACTTTAACTAGAATTTGGTTACATTTTGATTTCTCCTTGCTTACACTTAGGTTACACTTTTGTTACACTTTCGCTACAAATTGTCAACTCTTTGGCAACATTTTGGCTGAACTTTGTTTTAACTTTGGCTACACTTTGATTACACTTTTGTAATATTTTGGTTACATCTTGTTTACAATTTGATTACACTTCGGTTACACATTGGTTACACTTTGGTTACACTTTGGTTACACTTTGCTTACACTTTGGTCATAAATTTGCTACACTTTGGTTACACTTGTGTTAAACTTTGTTATACATTGTTACTCTTTGCTTATTCTTTGGTTACACTTTAACTTTCGCTAAAATTGCTATGCTTTGTTTACACTTTGTTTTTACTTTGGTTACTTTTTGGTTACACTCAGGTTACACTTTGGCTACATTTTTGTTAAACATTTGTTACACTTTGATTAAACTATGGTTATATCCTGGTGACTCCTTGGCGACAACTTGGCTACACTATGATTAAACTTTGATTACACTTTGGTTACACTTTGACTGCACTTTGGTTACTTTTTTACACTTTGTTTACACGTTTGCTACATTTTGGATACATTTCGGCTACATATTAGTTACACTTTGGTTATAGTTTAATTACACTTTGGCCACCTTTTGCTTACAGTTAAGTTACACTTTCGGAACACTTTAATTAAACTTTGGCTACACTTAAACTACACGTTTGCTACATTTTGGTTACACTTTGGTTACACTTTAGCAACACTTTCGTTACACTTTGGCTACACTTTTTTTACATTAAGTAAGACTTTGGTTACACTTTGGTAACACATTGTTACACTTTGGTTACACTTTGGTTACATTGCCTCTACACTTTGGTTACACTTTTGTTACACTTTGGTTACACTTTGGTTACACTTTGTTTAAACTTTAGTCTCACGTTAGTTACACTTTGTTTACTTTGGTTACAATTTTGTTACACTCTTGGTACATTTTAGCTAAACTTCAGTTACACTTTCATTACTCTTTTGTCACACGTTGGTTACATTTTGGTTACACTTTGGTTACACTTTGGTTTCACTTTGGTTACATTTTGGTTACACTTTGGTTACACTTCGGTTACACTTTGACTACAATTTGACTACACTTTTGTTACACTTTGGTTACACTATGGTTACACTTTGACTACACTTTCGTGACACTTTGACTACACTTTGGTTACACTTTAGTTACACTTTGGTTACACTTTAACTACACTTTTGTTACACTTTGACTACACTTTGGTTACACTTTGGTAACACTTTGGTTACACTTTTATTACATTTTGGTTACACTTTGGTTACACCTTGGTTACACTTTGGTTACAATTTTGTTACACTTTGGTTACACTTTTAGTACACTTTGGTTACCATTTGATTACATTTTGGTTACACTTTGACTACACTTTGGTTACACTTTGACTACACTTTGGTTACACTTTGACTACACTTTGGTTACACTCTGACTACTTTTTGACTACACTTTGGTTACACTTTCTTTACACTTTGGTTACACTTTGACTACACTTAAGTTACACTTTAGTTACACTTTGACTACACTTTGGTTACACTTTGACTACACTTTGGTTACACTTTGACTACACTTAAGTTACACTTTAGTTACACTTTGACTACACTTTAGTTACACTTTGACTACACTTTGGTTACACTTTATTTACACTTTGACTACACTTTGGTTACACTTTGACTACACTTTGGTTACACTTTGACTAAAATTTGACTACACTTTTGTTACACTTTAGTTACACTTTGGTTACACTTTGGTTACACTTTGGTTACACTTTGGTTACACTTTGGTTACACTTTGGTTACACTTTGGTTACACTTTGGTTACACTTTGGTTACACTTTGACTACACTGAGGTTACACTTTGGTTACACTTTTCTACACTTTCGTTACGCTTTGACTACTTTTTAGTGACACTTTGGTTACACTTTGGTTGCACTTTAGTTACACTTTGGTTACACTTTGGTTACACTTTGGTTACTCTTTGGTTACACTACGGTTACACTTTGACTATTTTTTGGTTACATATTGACTACACATTAGTGACACTTTGGTTACACTTTGGTTACACTTTGGTTATACTTTGATTACACTTTTGTTACACTTTGACTACACTTTAGTTACACTTTGGTTACACTTTTTTACACTTTGACTACACTTTGACTACCTTTTGACTACACTTTGGTTACACTTTGGTTACATTTTGGTTACACATTGGTTACACTTTGGTTACACTTTGTTTACATTTTTGTTACACTTTTGTTACACTATGGTTAAACTTTGACTACTATTTGGTTACACTTTGACTACACTTTGGTTACACTTTATTTACACTTTGGTTACAATTTGGTTACACTTTGGTTACACTTTTGTTACACTTTGGTTAAACTTTGACTACACTTTGGTTACACTTTGACTACACTTTGGTTACACTTTGTTTACACTTCGTTATACATTTGTTACACTTTGGTTAAACTTTGACTACACTTTGGTTACACTTTTACTACACTTTGGTTACACTTTGGTTACACTTTGACTACACATTGGTTACACTTTGGTTACACTTTGGTTACACTTTGGTTACACTTTGGTTACACTTTGACTACACTTTGGTTACATTTTTGTTAAACTTTGACTACACTTTGGTTACACTTTGGTTACACTTTGGTTACACTTTGGTTACACTTTGGCTACACTTTGATTACACTTTTGTTACACTTTGACTACACTTTAGTAATACTTTGGTTACACTTTGGTTACACTTTGACTACACTTTGACTACACTTTGACTACACTTTTGTTACACTTTGGTTACATTTTGGTTACACTTTGGTTACACTTTAGTTACACTTTGACTACACTTTGGTGGCACTTTGGTTACACTTTGGTTACACTTTGGTTACACTTTGGTTACACTTTACTACACTTTGGTTACACTTTTGTTACACTTCGGTTACCCTTTGACTACACTTTGTTTACTTTTTGGTTACACTTTGACTAAACTTTGGTTACACTTTGACTACACTTTTGTTACACATTGACTACACATTAGTTACACTTTTGTTACACTTTGGTTACACTTTGGTTACACTTTGGTTACACTTTGGTTTACACTTTGACTACACTGAGGTTACACTTTGGTTACACTTTTCTACACTTTCGTTACGCTTTGACTACTTTTTAGTGACACTTTGGTTACACTTTGGTTGCACTTTAGTTACACTTTGGTTACACTTTGGTTACTCTTTGGTTACACTTTGGTTAAACTTTGGTTACACTACGGTTACACTTTGATTACACTTTGATTACACTTTTGTTACACTTTGACTACACTTTAGTTACACTTTGGTTACACTTCGGTTACACTTTTACTACACTTTAGTTATACTTTGGTTACACTTTTGTTACACTTTGTTTACATTTTTGTTACACTTTTGTTACACTTAAGTTAAAAATTGACAACACTTTGCTTAAACTTTGACTACACTTTGGTTACACTTTGACTACACTTTGGTTACACTTTGTTTACACTTTGGTTACACATTTGTTACACTTTGGTTAAACTTTGACTACACTTTGATTACACTTTGACTACACTTTGGTTACATTTTGACTACACATTGGTTACACTTTGGTTACACTTTTGTTACACTTTGGTTACACTTTGGTTAAACTTTGGTTACACTTTGGTTACACTTTGACTACACTTTGGTTACACTTTCGTTACACTTTGACTACACTTTGGTTACACTTTTACTACACTTTAGTAACACTTTGGTTACACTTTGGTTACACTTTGACTACACTTTGACTACACTTTTACTACACTTTTGTTACACTTTGGTTACATTTTGGTTACACTTTGGTTACACTTTAGTTACACTTTGACTACACTTTGGTGACTCTTTGGTTACACTTTGGTTACACTTTGACTACACTTTGGTTACACTTTTGTTACACTTCGGTTACCCTTTGACTACACTTTGGTTACACTTTGGTTACACTTTGACTAAACTTTTGTTACAAATTGACTACACTTTGGTTACACATTGACTACACATTACTTACACTTTGTTTACACTTTGGTTACACTTTGGTTACACTTTGGTTACACTTTGGTTACACTTTGGTTACACTTTGGTTACACTTTGGTTACACTTTGGTTACATTTTGGTTACACTTTGACTACACTTTCGTTACGCTTTGACTACACTTTAGTGACGCTTTGATTACACTTTGGTTGCACTTTGGTTACACTTTGGTTAAACTTTGGTTACTATGGTTACACTTTAACTACACTTTGATTAGACTTTTGTTACACTTTGACTACACTTTAGTTACACTTTGGTTACACTTCGGTTACACTTATACTACACTTTAGTTATACTTTGGTTACACTTTTGTTACACTTTGTTTACATTTTTGTTACACTTTTGTAACACTTTTTTTAAAATTTGACTACACTTTGGTTACACTTTGAATACACTTTGGTTACACTTTGGTTACACTTTTGTTAAACTTTGACTACACTTTGGTTACAATTTTACTACGCTTTGGTTACACTTTAGTTACACTTTGACTACACTTTGGTTACACTTTGGTTACACTTTTGTTACAGTTTGGTTACACTTTGGTTACTATTTGACTACACTTTGTTTACACTTTGACTACACTTTGGTTACACTTTGACTTATTTTTGACTACACGTTGACTACACTTTGGTTAAACTTTGGTTACACTTTGGTTACAATTTGACTACACTTTTGTTACACTTTGGTTATTCTTGACTACACTTTCGTTACGCTTTGACTACACTTTGGTTACACTTTGGTTAGACTTTGTTTACACTTTGGCTACACTTTGATTACACTTTTGTTACACTTTGACTACACTTTGACTACACTTTGACTACACATTTTTACACTTTTGTTACAATTTGACTACACTTTGGTTACATTTTTGTTACACTTTGGTTACACATTGGTTACACTTTGACTAAACTTTAACTAGACTTTCGTTACACTTAGGTTACAGGTTTTGGTTACACTTTGGTTACACTTTGGTTACACTTTGGTTACACTTTGATTACACTTTAGCTACACGTTGGTCACACTTTTATTACACTTTGGTTACACTTTGGATACACTTTGACTACACTTTGGTTACACTTTGACTACACTTTGGTTACACTTTGACTACACTTTGACTACACTTTGGTTACACTTTGGTTACACTTTGGTTACACTTTGGTTACACTTTGGTTAAACTTTTGTTACACTTTGGTTACACTTTGACTACACTTTGGTTACACTTTGGTTACACTTTGGTTACACTTTGGTTACACTTTGACTACACTTACGTTACACTTTAGTTACACTTTGACTACACTCTACATGTCCAATCTACCTGTCAAACATACCTGTCCCACCTGACTGCCCCATTTACCTGTCCAACCAACCTGTCAAACCTACCTGTCCAACCTACCTGCCCCACTTAACTGTCCCACCTATCTGTCCAACCTACCTGTCCCACCTAACTGTCCCACCTACTTGTCACACCTACCTGTCCCACCTACCTGTCTCATCTACCCGTCAAACATACCTGTCAAACATACCTGCCCCACATATCTGTCCCACCTACATGCCCCACCTACTTGTCCCACATACCTGTCCGACCTACCTGTCCCACGTAACTGTCCCACCTACCTGTCCAACCTACCTGTCCCACTTACCTGTCCAACCTACCTTTCCAACCTACCTGTCCCATCTACATCTCAAACATACCTGCCCCACCTACCTGCCCCACCTAACTGTCCAACCTACCTGTCAACTACCTGTCCAACCTACCTGTCCCACCTAACTGTATAACATACATGTAGCACCTACCTGTCCAACCTACCTGTCAAACCTACCTGTCCCACATACCTGTCCCACTTACCTGTCCAACATACCTGTCCCACATACCTGTCCAACCTACCTGTCTAATTTACCTGTCCAACCTACATCTCCCACATACCTGTCACATCTACCTGTCCCATCTAATTGTCCCACCTAATTGTCCAACCTACCTGTCCAATACACCAGTCCAACATACCTGTCCCAACTACCTGTCCAACCTACCTGTCCCATCTACATGTCAAACATACCTGTCCCACATACTTGTCCCATCTACCTGTCCCACCTACCTTTCCCACCTACCTGTCCCACCTACCTTTCCCACCTACCTGTCCAACCTACCTGTCCAAGCTACCGGTCCCACCTACCTGTCCAACTTATCTGTCCAACCTACCTGTCCAACAATCCTGTCCAACCTACCTGTCCAACCTACAAGTCCAACCTACCTGTCCAACCTACATGTCCAACCTACCTGTCCCACATACCTGTCGCACATACCTGTCCGACATACCTGTCCCAAATACCTGTCCCATCTACCTGTCCCATCTAATTGTCCCATTTAATTGTCCAACCTACCTGTCAAACATACCTGTCCAACCTACCTGTCTAACCTACCTGTCCAACCTACCTTTCCCAAATACCTGTCCCCAAAACCTGACCAACCTACCTGACCCACCTAACTGTCCCACTTACCTGTCCAATCTACTTGTCCAACCTACCTGTCTAACCTACCTGTCCAACCGACCTGTCTAACCTACCTGTCCAACCGACCTGTCTAACCTACCTGTCCTACCTACCGGTCAAACCTACCTGTCCCACCTAGCTCTCCCACATACCTTTCCGACATACCTGTCTTACATATCTGTCCCATCTATCTGCCCCATCTAATTGTCCCACCTAATTGTCCAACCTACCTGTCACACATCCCTGTCCAACCTACCTTTCCCACATTATTGTCCCACGTACCTGCCTAACCTACCTGTCCAACCTACCTGTCCAATCTACCTGTCTAACCTACCTGTCCAACCTACCTGTCCAACCTACCTGTCCAACCTACCTGTCTAACCTACATCCCACATTATTGTCCCACGTACCTGCCTAACCTACCTGTCCAACCTACCTGTCCAATCTACCTGTCTAACCTACCTGTCCAACCTACCTGTCCAACCTACCTGTCCAACCTACCTGTCTAACCTACCTGTCCAACCTACCTGTCCAACCTACCTGTACCACTAAGCTCTCCAACATACCTTTCACCCATACCTGTCCCACATATCTGTCCCATCTACCTGCCCCATCTAATTGTCCCACCTACCTGTCCCACATACCTGTCCAATACACCTGTCCAACATACCTGTCCTACCTAACTGTCCCACCTACCTGTCACACCTACCTGTCAAACCTACCTGTCAAACCTACCTGTCTCATCTACTTGTCAAACATACCTGTCCACTCTCCTTGTCCCACCTACCTGTAAAACATACCTGTCCCACATACCTGTCCCACAGACCTGCCCCAGCTACCTGTCCAAACTACCTGTCCCACCTACCTGTCAAACATACCTGTCCCACATACCTGTTCCACATACCTGCCTCACCTACCTGTCCCACCTACCTGTCCCACCTACCTGTCACACATACCTTGTACAACATTCCTGTTCCACCTACCTGTCCAACCTAACAGTGATACATACCTGTCCCACCTACCTGTCAAACATACCTGTCCCACATACCTGTCCCACATTCATGTCCCAACTACCTGTCCAACCTAACTGTCCACCTATCTGTCCCACCTACCTGTCCCATTTACTTGTTCCACCTACCTGTCCAACCTAACTTTCCAACATACCTGTCCCACCTACCTGTCCAACCTACTTGTCCAACCTACCTGTCCCACATACATGTCCCACATACCTGTCCCACATACCTGTCCCATCTACCTGTCACACTTATCTGTCCATTTACCTGTTCCACCTCACTGTCCAACCTACCTGTCCCACCTACCTAATCAAAACTACCTGTCCCACCTACCTGTCAAACATACCTATCAAACATACCAGTCCCACATACCTGTCCTACAAAAATGCCCCACCTACCTGTCCAACCTACCTGTCTCACTTAACTGTCCCACCTACCTGTCCAACCTACATGTCCAACCTTCCTGTCCAACCTACCTGTCCCACCTACCTGTCAAACATACCTGTCCCACATACCTGTTCCACATAGCTGTCCCACATACCTGTCAAAACTACCTGTCCCATCTACCTGTTAAACATACCTGTCCCACCTACCTTTCCAGCCTACCTGTCCAACCTACCTGTCAAACATACCTGTCCCACATACCTTTCCCACCTAACTATCTCACCTACCCGTAAAACCTACCTGTCCAAAGTAACTGTCCCACCTAACTGTCCAAACTGCATTTCCAACCTAAATGTCCCACCTACATGTTAAACCTACCTGCCCCACCTACATGTCCAACCTACCTGTTGAACCTACCTGTTGAACCTACCTGTCCAACCTACCTGTCAAACATACCTGTCTCACATACCTGTCACACATACCTGTCCCAACTACCTGTCAAACCTAACTGTCCAACATACCTGTCCCACCTACCTTTCCAACCTACTTGTCCAACATACCTGTATCACATACATGCCCCACATACCTGTCCAATACACCTGTCCAACATGCATGTCCCAAAAACCTGTCAAACCTACCTGTCCCACCTAAGTGTCCCACCCACATGTCACACCTACCTGTCCAACCTACATGTCAAACATTCCTGTCACATCTACCTGTTAAACATTACTGTCCAACATACCTGTCCCACCTACCTCTCCCACCTACCTGTCCAACATTCCTGTCCCAACATACCTGTGCTGTCTACTTGTCCCGCATACCTGTCCCAACTACCTGTCCCAAACTACCTGTCCAACCTAACTGTCCACCTACCTGTCCAGCCTACCTGTCCCATTTACTTGTTCCACCTACCTGTCCAACCTAACTGTCCAACATATATGTCCCACCTAACTGTCCCGCATACCTGTCCGATACACTTGTCCAACATATCTGTCCCAACTACTTGTCCAACCTACCTGTCCCACCTAACTGTCTTACATTCCTGCCTTACATACTGTCCAACCTACCTATCCCACTTAACTGTCCCACCTACCTGTTTAACCTACCCGTCCCAACAACCTGTCAAACCTACCTGTCCAACCTATCTGTCAAACATACCTGTCCCATCTACATGTCAAACATTCCTGTCCCACATACCTGTCCCATCTACCTCTCCCACCTACCTGTCCCACATTCATGTTCCACATACCTGTGCTGTCTACCTGTCCCAACTACCTGTCCAACCTAACTGTCCACTTACCTGTCCCACCTACCTGTCCTATTTACTTATTCCACCAACCTGTCCAACTTAACTGTCAAACATATATGTCCCACCTACCTGTCCCACATACATGTTCCACATACCTGTCCGATACACTTGTCAAACATATCTGTCCCAAATACCTGTCCCACCTAACTGTCCCTCGTTCCTAACTTACATACTGTCCAACCTACCTGTCTCACTTAACTGTCCCACCTACCTGTCGAACCTACCTGTCCAACCAACCTGTTCAACCTACCTGTCCCACATACCTGTCCCAAATACCTGTCTCACATCCCTGTCCAACCTACCTGAAACCTACCTGTCTCACTTAACTGTCCCACCTACCTGTCGAACCTACCTGTCCAACCAACCTGTTCAACCTACCTGTCCCACATACCTGTCCCAAATACCTGTCTCACATCCCTGTCCAACCTACCTGCCCCACCTTACTGTCCCACCTACCTGTCCAACCTACCTGTCCAACCTACCTGTCCCACCTACCTGTCCCACCTACCTGTCCCACCTACCTGTCCCACCTACCTGTCACACCTACCTGTCCAACCTACCTGTCGAACCTACCTGTCAAACCTACCTGTCCCATCTACTTGTCAAACATACCTGTCCCACATACCTGTCCCATCTACTTGTCAAACATACCTGTCCCACATACCTGCCCCACCTACTTGTCCCACCTACATGTAAAACATACCTGTTCCACATACCTGTCCCACATATCTGTCCCATCTACCTGTCCCATCTAATTGTCCCACCTACTTGTCCAACCTAACTGTCCCACTCAATGTTTCACACACCTGTCCAATGCACCTGTCCAACATACCTGCCCCAACTATCTGTCCAACCTACCTGTCCCACCTAACTGTCCCCCTACCTGTCCCACCTACCTGTCAAACATACCTGTCCCACATACCTGTCCCACCTAACTATCCCACGTACCTGTACAACCTACCTGTCCAAAGTAACTGTCCAACCTACATTTCCAACCTACCTGTCCCACCTACCTGTAAACATACCTGCCCCACATACCTGTCCCACATACCTGTCTCACATACCTGTCCCACCTACCTGTCCCACCTACATGTCCAACCTACCTGTCCCACTTAACTGTCCCAACTACCTGTCCAACTTACCTGTAAAAACTACCTGTCCCACCTACCAGTCAACATACCTGTCCTAAATACCTGTCCCACATACCTGTCCCACCTACCTTGTCCAACCTACCTGTCCCACCTACCTGTCCAAGCTACCCTTTGAACCTACCTGTCCCACCTACCTGTCAAACATACCTGTCCCACATACCTGTCCCACATACCTGTCCCAACTACCTGTCCAACCTAACTGTCCACCTATCTGTCCCACCCACCTGTCCCATTTACTTGTTCCACCTACCTGTCCAACCTAACTGTCCAACATACCTGTCCCACCTACCTGTCCAACCTACTTGTTCAACCTACCTGTTTCACATACCTGTCCCACATACCTGTCCCACATACCTGTCCCACTTACCTGTCCATTTACCTGTTCCATCTCACTGTCAAACCTACCTGTCCAACCTACCTGTCCAACCTACCTGTCCCACCTAACTGTCCAACCTACCTGTCCAACCTACCTGGTCCAACCTACCTGTTCTACCTACCTGTCAAACATACCTAATAAATATACCTATCCCACATTCCTGTCCCACATAAATGTCCCACCTACCTGTCCAACCTACCTGTCCCACTTAACTGTCTCACCTACCTGTCTAACCTACCTTTCACACCTGACTGCCCCACCTACCTGTCACACCTACCTGTCCAAACTACCTGTCAAACCTACCTGTCCAATCTACCTGTCAAACATACCTGTCCCACATGCCTGTCTTACCTACCTGTCCCACATACCTGTGCTGTCTACCTGTCCCTCCAACATGTCCGATGTAACTGTCCCACCTAACTGTCCACCTACCTGTCCCATTTAACTGTTCCACATACCTGTCCAACCTACCTGTCAAACCTACCGGTCCCATCTACCTGTCAAACATACCTGTCACACATACCTGCTCCACATACCTGTCCCACCTACCTGTCACACATACCTGTTCAACATACCTGTCCCACATACCTGTCAAACCTACCTGTACCACTTAACTGTTCCACCTACCTGTCCAACGTAATAGTCAAACCTACCTGTCAAACCTACCTGTCCAACCTACCTGTCCAACATACCTGTCTTACCTACCTGTCCCACATGCCTGTCCAACATACCTGTCAAACCTACCTGTCCCATCTACCTGTTAAACATACCTGTCCCACCTACCTGTCCCACCTACCTGTCCCACATACCTGTGCTGTCTACCTGTCCCTCCTACCTGTCCCATCTACCTGTCCCACTTAACTGTCCACCTACCTGCCCCACCTACCTTTCCATTTACCTGTTCCACCTCCCTGTCCAACCTACCTCTTTAACCTACCTGTCCAACCTACCTGTCCCACCTAACTGTCCAACCTACCTGTTCAACCTATCTGTTAAACCTACCTGTCCAACCTACCGGTCCCACCTACCTGTCAAACATACCTGTCAAACATGACTGTCCCACATACCTGTCCCACATACCTGTCCCACCTACATGTCCAACCTACCTGTCCCACTTAACTGCCCCACCTATCTGTCCAACCTACCCGTTCCACCTGACTGTCCCACCTACCTGTCCAACCTACCTGTCCCATTTACCTGTTCCACCTACCTGTCCAACCTAATTGTGAGACGTACCTGTCCAAACTAACTGTCTCACCTAATTGTCCCACATACCTGTCCCACATACCTGTCCCACATACCTGTCCAACATACCTGTGCTGTCGACCTGTCCCTCCAACCTTTTCGATGTACCTGTCCCACCTAACTGTCCACCTACCTGTCCCATTTACCTGTTCCACCTACCTGTTCCACCAACCTGTCAAACCTACCTGTCCCACCTACCTGTCCAAACTACTTGTCCAACCTACATGTCCCACATACATGTCCCACTTACCTGTTGAATACACTTGTCCAACATACCTGTCCCAACTACCTGTCCAACTTACCTTTCTCATCTAACTGTCCCATCTACCTGTCCCACCTACCTGTCCCACATACCTGTCCTAGCTACCTTTCCTACCTACCTGTCCCACATACGTGTCCAACCACGCTGTCCCACATACCTGTCCCACATTTATGTCCCACATAACTATCCTATCTCAATTTCACTATCAAAGTTTAACCTTTAACACCTACATGTCCTATCTACCTGTCCAACCTACATGTCTCACCTACCTGTCCCACATACTGGTCCAATCTACCTGTCCCACCTACCTGTGTCACCTACATTTTCAACCTACCTGTCCAACATACCTGTCCTACCTACTTGTCCCACATAACTGTCCCACCTACCTATTCAACAAAGCTGTCCCACATACCTGTCGCACATACCTGTCCAACATCTGCCCCACATAACTGTCCTATCTACATTTTACTATCAACCTGTCCCACATACCTGTCCAATCTACCTTTACAAATACCTGCCCCACTTACCTGTCCAACCTACATGTCCAACTTACCTGTCCAACCTACATGTCCAACTTACCTGTCCCACATACTTATCCAATCTACCTGTCCCAACTACCTGAATAACCTACCTGTCCAATATACCTGTCCAACTTACATGTGCCACCTACCTGTCCTACCTACATTCCCAACTACGTGCCCCACCTACCTGTCCAACCAACCTGTCCAACCTACCTGTCCCACCTACCTGTCCAACCTACCTGTCCAACCTACATGTCCAACCTACCTGTTCCACATACTATTTCCCACATACCTGTCCCAGCTACCTGTTCCACAAAACTGCCCCACATACCTGTCCAATCTAACTTTCCCACCTAACTGTCCTACCTACCTGTCCCATCTACCTGTCCAATCTACCTGTCCAACCGACCTATCCCACCGACATGTCCCACGTAGATTTCCAACCTACCTGTCCCATATACATGTCTTACATACCAGTCCCACTTTTCGGTCCCAGATATCTGTCCTACACACCTGTCCTACCTACCTTTCCCACGTAACTGTACAACCTACCTGACCAACCTACCTGTCCCACAAACCTGTCACATCTACTTGTCCCAACTAACTGTCCCACATACCTTTCCAACCTACCTGTACCATATTCATGTCACACATCCATGTCCTAAATACATGTCATAAATACCTTTCCCACTTACATGTCCTCCTACCTGTCCAACCCACCTGTCCAAACCTACCTGTCTAAACTACCTGTCCCAGATATATGTCCCACATACCTGTCTTATCTATCTGTCCCACCTGACTGTCCCACCCACCTGTCCTATCTACCTATCCAACCTACCTGTCCCACATACATGTCCCACATACCTGTCCAATCCACCTGTCCCACATAATGTCCCCACCTAATTTCCCCACCTACCTGTCCAACCTACCTGTCCAACCTACCTGTCAAACCTACCTGTCAAACCTGCCTGTCCAACCTACCTGTCCTACCTACCTGTTCCACTTACCTGTCCCCCATACCTATCCCATCTAACTGTCCAACAAACATGTCCCACATGCCTGTCACATCTACCTGTCCCACCTAACTGTCCCACATGCCTGTCCAACCAACCTGTCCCACATACATGTCCATATTCCTTTCCTTCATACCTGTCACACCCACCTGTCCCACCTACAAATTGTACCTACCTATCCCACCTAACCGTTCAACCTACCTGTCAAACCTACCTGTCCAACTAACCTGTCACACATACCTTTTCCACATACCTGTCCAATCTATCTGTCCAACTTACTGTCCCAACCACCTGTAACACCAACCTGTCCAACGTACCTGTCCCACCTACGTATCCCACTTACCTGTCAATCTAGCTGTCCCACCTAATTTCCCCACCTGTCTTCCCCACCTACCTCTCCCACTTACAAGTCCCACATACCTGTCCCTTCTACCTGTCCAACCTACATGTCCCACGAACCTGTTCCACATACCTGTCCTACATATCTCTCACCAAATACCTGTCCCATCTACCTTTCCCCATTACCTGTCCCACGTACCTGTCCCAACTACCTGAATAACCTACCTGTCCAATCTACCTGTCCCAATTAATTTCCCAACCTAACTGTCCCACCTACCTGTCCCACTTTCCTGTTCAACCTACCTTTCAAACATACTTGTCCTACCTACCTGTCCAATCTAATTGTCCCACCTAACTGTCCCACATACCAGTCCCACCTACCTGTCCTACCTTCCTGTCCTACATACATGTCTCACCTACCTGTCAAAACACCTTCCTCACCTACCTGTCCAACCTACCTGTTCCACCTACTTGTCCTATCTACCAGTCCCATCCAACTGCCCCACCTACCTGAACCACTTACCTGTCCAACCTACGTTTCCCACATACATGTCCCACCTACCTGTCAAAACTACCTCTCCCACCTACCTGTCCCACATACCTTTCCCATCTACCTGTCCCACCTAACTCCCCCACCTTCCTGTCCAACCTTCCTATCTTATCTACCTGCCCCACATAACTGTCCCATCTACCTGTCCAACATTTTGGTTACACTTTGGTTACACTTTAGTTACACTTTGACTACACTTTGGTTACACTTTGGTTACACTTTGGTTACACTTTGGTTACACTTCGGTTACACTTTGACTACAATTTTGTTACACTTTGACTACACTTTACTTACACATTGGTTACACTTTGTTTACACTTTGACTAAACTTTAGTTAGACTTTAATTACACTTTGGTTACACTTTGGTTACATTTTGGTTACACTCTGGTTACACTTTAGTTAAACTTTGGTTACACTTTGACTACACTTTGTTTACACTTTGATTACACTTTGCTTACACTTTTTTACACTTTGACTACCTTTTGGATACACTTTGACTACATTTGACTACACTTTGGTTACACTTTATTTACTTTTTGGTTACTCTTTGAATACATTTAAGTTACATTTTTGTTACACCTTGACTACACTTTGGTTACACTTTGACCACACTTTGACTACACTTTGGTTACACTTTATTGACATAGTAGTTACACTTTTACTTCACTTAAGTTACAATTTCGTTACACTTTGACTACACTTTGGTTACACTTTGGTTACACTTTGGTTACACTTTGGTTTCACTTTGGTTACACTTTGTTTACCCTTTGACTAAACTTTAGTTACACTTTGGTTACACTTTGGTTACACTTTGATTACACTTTAGTTACACTTTAGTTACACTTTGGTTAGACTTTGGTTAAACTTTGGTTACACTTTGACTATACTTTTGTTACACTTTCACTACACTTTGGTTACACTTTCACTACACTTTGGTTACACTTTGACTACACTTAAGTTACACTTTAGTTACACTTTGACTACACTTTGGTTACATTTTGAATACACTTTGACTACACTTTGGTTACACTTTGGTTACACATTGGTTACACTTTGGCTACACTTTGACTACACTTTGGTTACACTTTGTTTACACTTTAGTTACACTTTGGTTACACTTTAATTTAACTTTAGTTACACTTTGGTTAAATTTTGGTTACACTTTGACTACACTCTCGTTACACTTTTGTTACACTTTGACAACGCTTTATTTACACTTTGGTTACACTATGTTTACACTTTGACTACACTTTTATTACACTTTGGTTACACTTTGGTTACACTTTGGTTTCACTTTGGTTACACTTTGGTTAAACTTTGGTCAGACTTTGACTACACTGTGGTTAAACTTTGGTTACACTTTGGTTACACTTTGACTACACTTTAGTTAGACTTTGGTTACACTTTTTTTACACTTTGATTACACTTTGGTTGCACTTGGTTACACTTTGGTTACACTTTGGTTACACTTTGGTTACACTTTGGTTACACTTTGGTTACACTTTGGTTACACTTTGACTACACTTTGGTTACATTTTGGTTACACTTTGACTACACTTTGGTTACACTTTGACTACACTTAGGATACACTTTGTTTACACTTTGGTTACACTTTATTTATACTTTATTTACATATTGGTTACCATTTGACTACACCTAAGTTAAACTTTAGTTACACTTTGACTATAATTTGGTTAAACTTTGGTTACACATTGGTTACACTTTGAGTACACTTTCGTTACACTTTTACTACACTTTGGTTACACTTTGGTTACACTTTTGTTAAACTTTGACTACGCTTTGGTTACACTTTGACTATACTTTGGTTTCACTTTGGTTACACTTTGTTTACACTTTGTTTACACTTTGACTAAACTTTAGTCACACTTTGACTACACTTTGGTTACAATTTATTTACATATTGGTTACACTTTGACTACACTAAAGTTACACTTTAGTTACACTTTGACTACACTTTAGTTACACTTTGAGTACACTTTGACTACACATTGGTTACACTTTGGCTACACTTTGACTATACTTTGGTTACACCGTCGCTCTAATCAGAGTCAACGTCGCTCAAATCAGAATCACCGTCGCTCCAATCAGAGTCCCCGTTGCTCCTATAAGAGTCACCATCGCTCAAATCAGATTCCCAGTCGTTTAAATCAGAGTCGCCGTCGCTATAATCAGAGTCACCGTCGCTCCAATCAGAGTCAACGTTGCATAAATCAGAGTCACCGTCGCTCCAAACAGAGTCAACGTTGTATAAATCAGAGTCATCGTCGCTCAAATCAGAGTCACCGTCACTCCAATCAGAGTCTCCGTCGCTCCAATCAGAGTCACCTTAACTCCAATCAGAGTCACCGTCACTCAAACCAGAGTCAACATCGCTCCAATCAGAATCACTGTCGCTCCAATCAGAGTCACCGTCACTCCAATAAGAGTCACCGTAACTCCAATCAGAATCACCGTCACTCCAATAAGAGTCACCATCGCTCCAATCAGAGTCACCGTCGCTCCAATCAGATTCACCGTCGCTCCAAACAGAGTCACCGTCGCTCCAATCTGAGTCACCTTCGATCCAATCAGAGTCACCGTCGCTGCAATCAGAGTCACCGTCGCTCCAATCAAAGTCACCGTCGCTCCAATCAGAGTCACCGTCGCATATATCAGAGTCACCATCGCTCCAAAGAGTCACCGTCGCTCCAATCAGAGTCATGTCACTCCAATCAGAGTCACCGTTGCTCCAATCAGAGTCACCGTCGCTCCAATCAGAGTCATCGTCGCATATATCAGAGTCTCCATCGCTCCAATCAGAGTCACCGTAACTCCAATCAGAGTCACCGTCACTCCAATCAGAGTCACCATCGCTCCAATCAGAATCACTGTCGCTCCAATCAGAATCACCGTCGCTCCAATCAGAGTCACCGTCGTTCCAAACTGAGTCACCGTCGCTCCAATCAGAGTCACTGTCGTTTAAATCAGAGTCACTGTCGATCCAATTAGAGTCACCGTCACTCCAATAAGAGTCACCGTTGCTCCAATCAGAGTCACCGTCGCTCCAATCAGAGTCACCGTCACTCCAATCAGAGTCAACGTCACTCCAATCTGAGTCACCGTCGCTCCAACCAGAGTCAACGTCACTTAAATCAGAGTCATCGTCGCTTCAATCAGAGTCACCGTCGCTCCAATCAGAGTCATCGTCGCATATATCAGAGTCTCCATCGCTCCAATCAGAGTCACCGTAACTCCAATCAGAGTCACCGTCACTCCAATTAGAGTCAAAATCGCTCCAATCAGAGTCACCGTTGCTCCAATCAGAGTCACCATCTCTCCAATTAGAGTCACCGACGCATATATAACATTCACCGTCTCTCCAATCAGAGTCACCGTTCCTCGAATCTGAGTCACGGTCGCTCCAATTAGAGTCACCGTCGTTTAAATCAGAGTCACTGTCGATCCAGAGTCACCATCACTCCAATCAGAGTCACCGTCGCTCCAATCAGAGTCACCGTCGCTCTAATCAGAGTCACCGTCGCTCCAATCAGAGTCACCGTCGGTCCAATCAGAGTCAACGTCGCTCCAATCTGAGTCACCTTCGCTCCAACCAGAGTCAACGTCACTTAAATAAGAGTCACCTTTGCTTCAATCAGAGTCACCGTCACTCCAATCAGAGTCACCTTCGCATATATCAGAGTCATCGTCGCATATATCAGAGTCTCCATCGCTCCAATCAGAGTCACCGTAACTCCAATCAAAGTCACCGTCACTCCAATCAGAGTCACCATCGCTCCAATCAGAGTCACCGTTGCTCCAATCAGAGTTACCATCTCTCCAATCAGAGTCACCGACGCATATATAACATTCACCGTCTCTCCAATCAGAGTCACCGTTCCTCGAATCTGAGTCACCGTCGCTCCAATCAGAGTCACCGTCGCTCCAATCAGAGTCACCGTCGCTCTAATCAGAGTCACCGTCGCTCCATCAGAGTCACCGTTGCTCCAATCAGAGTCACCGTCGTTCAAATTAGAGTCAGGTCAGTTCAGTTCTGTTCAGTGCAGTTCAGTTCATTTCAATTCAGGGCAGTTCAGTGCAGTTCAGTTCAATTCATTTAAGTTCAGTGCAGTTCAGTTCAGTGCAGTTCAGTGCAGTTCAGTTTAGTTCATTTAAGTTCAGTTCAGTGTAGTTAAATTCAGTTAAGTTCAGTTCAGTTCATTTCAGTGCAGTTCAGTTCAGTTCAATTCAGTTCACTTCAGTTCAGTTCAAATCAGTTCAATTCAGTGCAGTGCAGCTCAGTTCTGCTCAGGTCAGCTCAGCTCAGCTCAGTTCCGTTCAGTTCAGTTCAGTGCAGTTCAAATCAGTTCAGTTCAATGCAGTGCAGTTCAGTTCAGCTCAGTCCATCTCAGCTCAGCTCAGTTCCGTTCAGTTCAGTTCAGCTCAGCTCAGTTCAGTTCAGTTCAGCTCAGCTCAACTCATCTAACCTCAGTTCAGTTTAGTTTAATTTAGTTAGGTTCAGTGTATTTCAGTTCAGTTAATCTCAGCTCAGCTCTGTTCTGTTCAGTTCATTTCAGTGCAGATTAGTTCAGTTCAGTTCAGCTCAGCTCAGCTCTGTTGAGTGCAGGTCAGTACATTTCCTTTCGGTTCAGTGAATTTCAGTTCAGTTAATCTCAGCTCAGCTCTGTTCTGTTCGGTTCAGTTCAGTTCAGATCAGTTCAGCTCAGCTCAGCTCATTTCTTTTCCGTTCCGTTAAGTTCTTTCCAGTTCAGTTCTGTTACGATCAATTCAGTACAGTTTAGTTCAGTGCAGTTTAGTTAAGTTCAGTTCAGTGCAGTTCAGTGCAGAACAGTGCATTTCAGTTCAATGCAGTTCAGTTCAGTGCAATTCAGTGCAGTTCATTTAAGTTTAGTGCAGTTCAGTGCAGTTCAGTTCAGTTCAGTGCAGTTCAATGCAGTTCAGTTCAATTCATTTCAGTAAAGTTCAGTTCAGTTCAATTTATTTCAGTTCAGTTCAATGCAGTTCACTCCAGTTCGGTTCAGTGCAGTTCAGTTCAGTTCAGTTCAAATCAGTTCAGTTCAGTTAAGCTCAGTTCAGTTCAGTGCAAGTGCAGTTCAGTTCAGTTCAGATGAGTTCAGCTCAGCTCAGCTCATTTCTTTTCCGTTCCGTTAAGTTCTTTTCAGTTCAGTTCTGTTCCGTTCAATTCAGTGCAGTTTAGTTCAGTGCAGTTCAGTTAAGTTCAGTTCAGTGCATTTCAGTGCAGAACAGTGCATTTCAGTTCAATGCATTTCAGTTCAGTGCAGTTCAGTGCAGTTCATTTAAGTTTAGTGCAGTTCAGTTCAATGCAGTTCAGTTCAGTTCATTTAAGTTCAGTGCAGTTTAGTTCAGTGCAGTTCAGTTTAGTTCATTTAAGTTCAGTTCAGTGTAGTTAAACTCAGTTCAGTTCAGTGCAGTTCAGTTCAGTTCAATTCAGTGCAGTTCAGTTCAGTTCAGTTTGGTTCAATGCAGTTCAGTTCAGGTCAGTTCAAATCAGTTCAGTTCAATTCAGTTTAGTTCAGTTCAGTTCAGTGCAATGCAGTTCAGTTCAGTTCAGTTCAGTGCAGTTCAGTTCAGTTCAGTGCAGTTCAGTGCAGTTCAGTGCAGTTCAGTGCAGTTCAGTTCAATTCAGTTCAGTGCAGTTCAGTTCAGTTCAATTTATTTCAGTTCAGTTCAATGCAGTTTACTCCAGTTCGGTTCAGTGCAGTTCAGTTCTGTTGAAATCAATTCAGTTAGTTCAGTTCAGTTCAGTGCAGTTCAGTTCAGTGCAGTTCAGCTCAGCTCAGTTTCGTTCCGTTCTGTTCCGTTCATCTCAGCTCAGTTCATCTCAGCTCAGTTCAGCTCAGCTCAGTTCAGCTCAGTTCAGTTTAGTTCAGTGCAGCTCAGTTCAGTTCAGTTCATTCATTGCAGTTCAGTTCAGTGCAGTTCAGTTCAGTGCAGTTCAGTTCAGCTCAGTTCAGTTCAGTTCAGCTCAGCTCAGTTCAGTGCAGTTCAGTGCAGTTCAGTTCAGTTCTTTTCAGTTCCGTTCAGTTCAGTTCAATTCAGTGCAGTTTAGTTCAGTGCAGTTCAGTTCATTTAATTTCAGTGTAGTTCAGTTCAATTTAGTTCAGTTCAGTGCAGTTCAGTTCAGTGCAGTGCAGTTCAGTTCAGTGCAGTTCAGTTCAGTTCGGTTCAGTACAGTTTAGTTCAGTTCAAATCAGTTCAGTTCAGTTTAGTTTAGTTCAGTTCAGTTCAGTGCAAGTGCATTTCGGTTCAGTTCAGTTCAGATAAGATCAGCTCAGCTCAATTCAGTTCAGTGCAGTTCAGTTCAATTTAGCTCAGTTCAGTTCAGTTCAAATCAGTTCAATTCAGTGCAGTGCAGCTCAGTTCTGCTCAGGTCAGCTCAGCTCAGCTCAGTTCCGTTCAGTTCAGTTCAGTGCAGTTCAAATCAGTTCAGTTCAATGCAGTGCAGTTCAGTTCAGCTCAGTCCATCTCAGCTCAGCTCAGTTCCGTTCAGTTCAGTTCAGCTCAGCTCAGTTCAGTTCAGTTCAGCTCAGCTCAACTCATCTAACCTCAGTTCAGTTTAGTTTAATTTAGTTAGGTTCAGTGTATTTCAGTTCAGTTAATCTCAGCTCAGCTCTGTTCTGTTCAGTTCATTTCAGTGCAGATTAGTTCAGTTCAGTTCAGCTCAGCTCAGCTCTGTTGAATTCAGGTCAGTACATTTCCTTTCGGTTCAGTGAATTTCAGTTCAAATTAGTTCAGTTCAGCTCAGCTCAGTTCTGTTCCGTTCAGTTCCCTTCAGTTCAGTTCAATTAAGTTCAGTGCAGTTAAGTTCAGTTCATTTAAGTTCAGTTCAGTGCAGTGCAGTGCATAGCAGTTCAGTTCAGCTCAGCACAGCTCAGTTTAGCTCAGTTCAGTTCAGTTCAGCTCAGCTCAGTTCAGTTCAGTTAAGCTCAGCTCAAGTAAGCTCAGTTCAGTTCAGCTCAGTACAAATCAGTTTAAATCAGTTCAGTGCAGTTCAGTTCAGTTCAGAGCAGTTCAGTTTAATTCAGTTCAGTGCAGATCAGTTAAATTCAGCTCAGATAAGCTCAGCTCAGCTCAGTTTAGTGCAGTTCAGTTCATTTAAGTTCAGTTTAGTGCTGATTAATTCAGTTCAGTTCAGTGCAGTTCAGTTCAGTGCATTTCAGTGCAGTTCAGTTCATTTAAGTTCAATTCATTTAAGTTCATTTCAGTTCAATGCAGTTCATTTCAGTCCATTTAAGTTCAGTGCAGTTCAGTTCAGTGCGGTAAAGTTCAGTTCAGTGCAGTTAAATTCATTTCAGTTCAGTGCATAGCAATTAGGTTCACTGCAGTTCAGTTCAGTGCAGTTCAGTTCAGTTTGGTTCAATGCAGTTCATTTCAGTTCAAATCAGTTCAGTTCAGTTTAGCTTAGTTAAATTCATTTCTGTTCCGTGCAGTGCAGTTCAGTTCAGTTCAGTGCAGTTCAGTGCAGTTCAGTGCAGTTCAGTTCAGTTCAGTGCAGTTCAGTGCTGTTCAGTGCAGTTCAGTTCAGTTCCGTTCAGTGCAGTTCAGTTCAGTTCAGTTTAATGCAGTACAGTGTAGTGCAGGTCAGTGCAGTTCAGTTCAGTTCATTTAAGTTGAGTGGATTTCAGTTCAGTGCAGTTCACTTTAGTTAATATAAATTCAGTTCAATGTAGTTAAATTCAGTTCAGTTCAGTTCAGTGCAGTTCAGTTCAAATCAGTGCAGTTCAGTTCAGTTCGGTTCAATGCAGTTCAGTTCACGTCAGTTCACTTCACGTCAGTTCAAATCAGTTCAGTTCAGTTCAGTTTATTTCAGTTCAGTTCAGTTCCGTGCAATGCAGTTCAATTCAGTTCAGTGCAGTTCAGTGCAGTTCAGTGCAGTTCAGTGCAGTTCAGTTCAGGTAAGTGCAGTTCAGTTCAATTCAGTTCAGTGCAGTTCAGTTCAGTGCAGTTCAGTTCAGTTCCATTCAGTTCAGTGCAGTTCACTTTAGTTCAAATCAGTTCAGTTAGTTCAGTTCAGTTCAGTTCAGTTCACCTCAGCTCAGTTCAGCTCAGCTCATCTCAGCTCAGTTCAGCTCAGTTCAGTTTAGTTCAGTGCTTCTCAGTTCAGTTCAGTTTATTGCAGTTCAGTTCGGCTCAGTTCAGTTCAGCTCAGCTCAAGTCAGCTCAGTTCCGTTCCGTTCTTAATCTCAGCTCAGTTCAGCTCAGTTCAGTTTAGTTCAGTGCTTCTCAGTTCAGTTCAGTTTATTGCAGTTCAGTTCGGCTCAGTTCAGTTCAGCTCAGCTCAAGTCAGCTCAGTTCCGTTCCGTTCTTTGCAACACAGTTCAAATCAGTTCAGTGCAGTTCAGAGCAGTTCAGTTCAGTGCATTTCCATTCATTTCAGTTCAGTTCAGCTCATCTTAGCTTAGTTCAATTTAGTTCAGCTCAGCTCAGCTCAAGTCAGCTCAGTTCAGTTAAGTTAAGTTCAGTGCAGCTCAGTTCAGTTCAATGCAGTTCAGTTCAGTTCAGTTCAGCTCAGCTAAGCTCAGCTCTGTTCAGTGCAGTTCAGTTCATTTCCTTTCGGTTCAGTGAATTTCAGTTCAAATTAGTTCAGTTCAGTTCAGCTAAGCTCAGTTCTGTTCCGTTCATTTCCCTTCAGTTCAGTTCAGTTAAGTTCAGTGCAGTTAAGTTCAGTTCATTTAAGTTCAGTTCAGTGCAGTGCATTGCAGTTCTGTTCAGCTTAGCACATGCTAAGTTTAGCTCAGTTCAGCTCAGCTCAGTTCAGTTCAGCTCAGTTCAGTTCAGTTAAGCTCAGCTCAAGTCAGCTCAGTTCAGTTCAGATCAGCTGAGTTCAAATCAGTTCAGTGCAGTTCAGTTCAGTTCAGTGCAGTTCAGTTGAATTCAGTTCAGTGCAATCAGTTAAGTTCAGCTCAGATAAGCTCAGCTCAGCTCAGTTCTGCTAATCTCAGCTCAGATTAGCTCATCTCAGGTCAGCACAGCTCAGCTCAACTCAGCTCAGCTCATCTTTGCTCATCTCATGTCNTCAAGTCAGCTCAGTTCAGTTCAGATCAGCTGAGTTCAAATCAGTTCAGTGCAGTTCAGTTCAGTTCAGTGCAGTTCAGTTGAATTCAGTTCAGTGCAATCAGTTAAGTTCAGCTCAGATAAGCTCAGCTCAGCTCAGTTCTGCTAATCTCAGCTCAGATTAGCTCATCTCAGGTCAGCACAGCTCAGCTCAACTCAGCTCAGCTCATCTTTGCTCATCTCATGTCAGCTCAGCTCAGCTCATCTTATCTCAGCTCAGCTCATCTAACCTCAGCTAAGCTCAGCTAATTCAGCTCAGCTCATCTCAGCTCAGCTCATCTCAGCTCAGCTCATCTCAGCTCAGCTCATCTCAGCATATCTCAGCTGAACTGCACTGAACTGCACTGATCTGCAATGAACTGAACTGCACTGAAATGAACTGCACTGAACTGCACTTAACTGCACTGAACTGCACTGAGCTGAACTGAGCTGAACTTAGCTGAACTGAGCTGAACTGAGCTGAGCTGAGCTGAGCTGAGCTGAACTAAACTGAGCTGAGCTGAGCTGAACTGCACTGAACTGAGCTGAACTGAACTGAGCTAGGCTGAGCTGAATTGATTTGAGCTTAGCTGAACTGAACTGCATTAAACTGAAATGAACTGAAGTGAGCTGAGCTGAGCTTAGCTGAACTGAACTGAGCTGAACTGAATTGAACTGCACTGAACTGCACTGAATTGAATTGAACTGAACTGAAATGAGCTGCACTGAAATGAATGGAACAAAACAGAACGGAACGGAACTGAGCTGACCTGAGCTGATCTGAACAGCACTGCACTGAACTGAACTGATCTGCACTGAACTGAACTGCACTGAACTGAACTGAGCTGCACTGAAATGAATATAACAAATCGGAACGGAACGGAACTGAGCTGAACTGAATTGAACTGCACTGAACTTAAATGAACTGAACTGAACTGAGCTGAGCTAAGCTGAACTGAACTGATCTGAGGTGAGCTGAACTGAACTGAGCAGAGCTGAGCTGAAGTGAACTGGACTGAACTAAACTACACTGAACTGAACTCAACTGAGCTAAGCTGAGCTGATCTGATTTGAACTGAACTGAACTTAACTTAACTGAACTGCACTGAACTGAACTGAACTGATTTGCACTGATCTGAACTGATCTGAACTGAGCTGAACTGAGCTGAGCTGAACTGAACTGCACTGAACTCAACTGAACTAAACTGAACTGCACATAAATGAACTGAACTTCTCATCTCATCGCATCTCAGCTCAGCTCATATCAGCTCATCTCAGCTCAGCTCATCTCATCTCAGCTCATCTCAGCTCAGCTCATTCAGCTCAGTTCATCTCAGCTCAGCTCAGCTCATCTCAGCTCATCTCATCTCAGCTCATCTAATCTCATCTCTGCTAATCTCACCTCAGCTAAGCTCAGCTCAGCTCATCTCAACTCAGCTCATCTCAGCTTAGTTCAGCTCAGCTAATCTGAGCTCAGCTCCTCTCAGCTCATTTCAGTTCAGCTCATCTCATATCAGCTCACCTCACCTCACCTTAGCTCATCTCACCTGTGCTCATCTAACCTCCCCTCAGCTCAGGTCACCTTAGCTAAGCTTACCTCAGCTCACCTCATTTCACCGCACCTCAGCTAGCCTCACCTCACCTCACCTCAACACACTTCACCTCACCTCAGCTCACCTCACCTCAGCTCACCTCTCATCATCTCATCTCAGCTCAGCTCATCTCAGATCAGTTCTGCTCATCTCAGCTCAGCTTATCTCAGGTCATCTCATCTCAGCTCAGATCATCTCATCTCATCTCAGCTAATCTCACCTCAGCTAAGCTATGCTCACCTCATCTCAGCTCAGCTCATCTCAGCTTAGTTAAGCTCAGCTAATCTGAGCTCATCTAACCTCCCCTCAGCTCAGGTCACCTCACATCACCTCAACACACTTCACCTCACCTCAGCTCACCTCAGCTCACTTCAGCTCATCTCAGCTCAGCTCATCTCAGCTCAGTTCAGCCTATCTCAGCTCAGCTCAGCACAGAACAGCTCAGCTCAGCTCAGCTCATCTTTGCTCATCTTAGCTCAGCTCATCTCAGTTCAGCTCATCTCAGCTCAGCTCAGCCCCGCTCATCTTAGCTCAGCTCATCTCAGCTAAGCTAAGCTCATCTCAGATAAGCTCAGCTCAGCTCAGCTCATCTCACCTCAGGTCAGCTCAGCTCAGCTCAACTCAGCTCTGCTCATCTCAGCTCATCTCAGGTCAGCTCATCTAATCTCATCTCAGCTTATCTCAGCTCAGCTCAGCTCAGCTTAGCTCATCTCAGCTCAGCTCAGCTTAGCTCAGCTCATCTCAGATAACCTTAGCTCACCTCATCTCAGCTCAGCTCATCTAATCTCAGCTCTGATCAGCTCATATCAGCTCAGCTCATCTCAGCTCAGATCATATCAGCTCAGATCAGCTCATCTAAGCTCAGCTCAGCTCATCTCATCTCAGCGCAGATCAGCTCATCTCAGCTCGGCTTAGCACAGAACAGCTCAGCTCAGCTCAGCTCATCTTTGCTCATCTCAGCCCAGCTCATCTCAGCTCTGCTCATCTTAGCTCAGCTCATCTCAGCCCAGCTCATCTCAGCTAAGCTCATCTCATCTCAGCTCATCTCACCTCATCTCAGCTCAGCTCAGCCAAACTCATCTTAGCTCATCTCATCTCAGATCAGCTCAGCTCAGCTCATCTCATCTCAGTGCAGATCAGCTCATCTCAGCTCGGCTTAGCACAGAACAGCTCAGCTCAGCTCAGCTCATCTTTGCTCATCTCAGCCCAGCTCATCTCAGCTCTGCTCATCTTAGCTCAGCTCATCTCAGCCCAGCTCATCTCAGCTCATCTCATCTCATCTCAGCTCATCTCACCTCATCTCAGCCAAACTCATCTTAGCTCATCTCATCTCAGATCAGCTCAGCTCAGCTCAGCTCATCTCACCTCAGGTCAGCTCAGCTCAGCTCTGCTCATCTCAGCTCAGCTCAGCTCAGCTCTGCTCATCTCAGCTCAGCTCATCTCTGCTCATCTCATCTCAGCTCATCTCATCTCAGCTCAGCTCATCTCATCTATG